>SNQJ01S0057165.1:49764-93366 GCA_010110895.2 Picea sitchensis
CAACAGTGAGCAGTTTTAGGAGCTTTACCAAAAGTAACCCTTCAGAATTATCCTAGTTAGAGGGCAGCACAGCAAACTAGGATAGGGTTACCAACATACTGCTCACACACTGAAAGATCAGTCAATGAAGACAAAGGGAAAAGCACTTAAACAACAGTCCTGAGGAGGGCCGCTCCTATACTCAAACAACAATCACAGCAGCAGCCTAAAACTCCCAAACATAGCTACTAGAGCAAGCGACAGCCAACAGGGAGAGGACGCAGCAACTAGATAGAGGTCACGGCAGCCAGTGGAAGAGATGCGGCACACTGTAAAGGAGTCACGGCAGGCTCAAGAAGGTAACAGCACCCAACATAGAAGACACGGTAGGTACTCCCAGCAGAGAAACAAGTGGCCGCTCCATACTTCAGAAATTAACAACAAGATAAAGGACTGAGGGCCGCAGACTGAAAGAACCTCCACGCTATCACTAATAGAATGAATGTAGTATAGGCGTAGGGGGGGGTTTCTTAAATAGTAGTTAGGGTAGGTTTAGGGCTAGTGCAAGGGTTAATTAATTTAATATTTAAATCACATGTTTAAATTCTAAATTTAAACATGTGATAAATAACATTTAAAATTAACTTTAAGTTTTAACCCTNTGCATAACACATGGATGGTTGGTACTTAGCCCCCAGCTTAAGAAACTAGCGGCTCTAAATTCAGCATGAAGTCCAGAGGCTGAAAGCATTTCCCCCCAAGATTCGTTTCGTCCAACTGCAAAGGCGGAGGAAAGGAAGCTTCAGATACTAGACGAAGGACTTGACTCAACAGAGAGGGGGAAGTTGTTTAATTTTTTAATGAGCTTGACACATGAGAATAACTATGCTCGTGACTCTAGGTATAATCCCAAGACCACTGTTTCATTTGTTAATGAGCTTCACATAGAAACAGGAACTATGCTCATAAGCTCTATTTCATTTTTTAATGAGGTTGCTACAGAGATGCGAAAACTATCCTCACAACTGGTTTCATTTTTTAACGAGCTTGACACAAAAACGGGAACTATGCTCATAAGCTCTGTTTCATTTTTTAATGAGGTTTCTATAGAGATGCGAAAACTATCCTCACAACTGGTTTCATTTTTTAATGAGCTTGAAATCAGAAAACCATGCTCAAGGTTGGTTTCATTTTTTAATGAGCTTGAAATCAAAAAGCCATGCTCAAAGACCCCTATTTCATTTTTTAACGAGTTTGCCTCAGAGAAGAAAAAATTATCCTCGAAGATGGTTTCATTTTTTAATGAGCTTGAAATCAAAAAACCATGCTCGAAGACCTCTGTTTCATTTTTTAATGAGGTTGCCTCAGAGACGTAAAAACTATCCTTGACTCTCTTCTTGATCATGGATTCCAAGAGGACAATGCTCCAGAAGGACACCATGTCAAGGGAAAAAATTCGGTCATGGCTTCCAAGAGGTCTTCACTGGAAGGAAGAAACACACTTTGGAAGGACACCATGTTGAGGGTTGCGACAGGAGTAAAGAGATCAGGCTCTAACAACCCTATCGAAGAGATCACCATGTCAACTACTTGATCTAAGTCATCAAAAGTTGAATGCATGGGCGACAACGCCACATAATTGACCTGTGGCGGGGGTGATACCGTCTGCATATAAGAACCATTTAGGGAAGCAATCCAGTTGGGGTCAATGAATGAAAGTTTATCAAAAGTCACAACTCATCCATCGTGAGGGAAAGATATCGCACGAAAAAGAGTAGACACAATAGATTTCATGGAATAGACATAGTCTCTCCCAAGGAGAAAAGCTAAATCCAAGGGGTCTTGGACTACCATGACATCAATAAAGACAGTTTTCCCTCCCAAAGTTACAGGAAACTGAGGAAGGGACCCTAAAAGTTGACTGGTTCTTCTATTAAAATCTAATAGATTCTATGTAACCGTCACAAGCTGAGGAAAACCCAAAGCTTGCCAAGAAAAAGAGGACAAAATAATAACAGACGCACCTTCATCTATCAGTGTCTGAGGAACGTCTCGACCAAAAACCTGTTTTGTAATCTGGAAAGGAGTGTGAGAGGGAAGAGGAGGTCCAGTTAGCACACCCCAATCAAAATGGATGGCCTCATTACTTGGAGGAGGTTCCACGGGAGGAGGAGGAATGTCCCCTAGCACGGTAGATTTTGTATCAACGAGAAAAACATGGACAGTATTGGGTTTACTCTCTAGCGGGAGAGTAGGATCGACCGATGAAAAAATCAGATCGACCACTTGGGTTGCATTCACTAAGGGGAGAATGGGGTCGACAGATGGAAACAGATCAACCACTTGGGTGACACTCTCTAACGGGAGAGTGGGATCGACCGAGGATGGGATCGGATTGACCGCTTTATTTTCACTCTCTGAGAAGAGAGCAGGATTGACTGAGGATGGTATCATATCAACCACTTTGTCAATTGGTTCAACTAAGGACGTGACCAGATTGACGACGTGATCAACCAGATTGACCGGTGAAGGGACTAGAGTGATCATTCCATCAACTATAGGGGGGTCAAGAGTAATCTTACGATAAGTAGCTGGAAGTTGAGGCTGTGAAATAGTCACATCTTCTAGTAATTTTGAGGCTTCGTCCATACGAGGGAAAAGGTGAGTGAGATGACTCCCTTTGCATAACATGCATGGGAACTTGACTGTACTTTTCTTCTTCCCAATCGTATCATGACTGGTTGACGGGGGGTCGTTGGCATGTTGTTCAGAGGCTGATGACATGGAATAGAGAGAAGATGCATACCATGCTTCTATAACCTTGGATAGACCAGGGAAATCCTTAAGAATATGGCTACCCTTACAAAGCCTGCAAGGGTACTTGGGCTTACGAGTTGTTTAGGTGATATTGACATCATCAACACTCCCAGCACGATTAACAGTAATTGGTTGTTTTCCAACATGTTTAGCAGTGGTTGGAGGTTTGGACCCTTGTTTATTTTTCTTCTTCTTAATATTTCTTTTCTTCTTCTTCTTATTCACTGGGTTACTAGCTTCAGAACTTTCACTCAACGAAGAAGATGAAACGGAAGGAGACCTTGCAAGAGAAGAAGGCGAAGAAGACCTTATTGGTGAAGAAGGTGAAGGATCAACATGAGGTTGATTCTCTTGGGGGGAAGTTCTTGCGACTGAAGCACTAACTGCATTCGGGATTACCTAAGTGGAAAACAACCATACCGGTAATCCAATTGTGAGACCTGGAAGGCTCAAAGTAGCAATATGAGGAGGACCAATGTTTCCGTAAGAAGGAAAAACAAAAGGTTCCCCTAGAAAAGGAGTTCCTTCATTGGTCATTCTAGAAACTGATGCCATAAAAATAAAGATCCAATATAGAGTCCACTAGGGAAAACAAACAACACACGTTAAAAATCTAGTAAGCAAACAAGAAAACAAAACCTTCTCACAATGAGCACACTAATTGGTGGTGAAATCCAATGTCACGAGAACAAATTAAGAAAGGGCTGAGATAGAGCGGGTGGAAAATTTATGTTGACGACCTACTTAACAGACTTATGCCTTGGTACAAGCTCCCACACATAATTGTGGGTATACCCTCCAAGGAGCCCGAGTGAGTTTAGCCAACGTCAATTCCAGGTACCGTGAAGACTTGCCCCTCTATAGTCACCTCATGTAAAGAACCTAGAGAGATAGGCCACTAAGGTTACCAACTACTATAATGATGCCTGGGGAAACATTCAACAGTCCGATCCACATGCAAAGGCAGGGTATCTAGCCCGAAATCAACTTGAAAGGCTTCCACTCATAATTGTGGGTATACCTTCAAGTGACCCCCATAATACGTGCAATATCTACACCAAGACCAATAAAGTAGGGTGAGTAACTATGCCAGCCTTAATGTGACCTCGTGATTGACCCTTGTGTTAGAAGGGCTTCCCAGGACAAAATGTAGTACATGGATTTAACTCTCCCTATCACAAGATACTATGTTTGTTTGTAGCTTTGGAAAGTTGTCTTTCACACCTATTCCAAAACCCTAATACTAATCTAATGTAGGTTCGCTACCAGAAAATATAAAAATGTCTAATCAATTTTATGAGTGTTTTATTTTTAAGGCTGTTGTAACTCAAAAAGAAAATGGCGTGGACAATATGGTGTTTTGATCAACTCGAAAGTTATGCAAAGATATGAAGATACAATATTTTCATTTCGATGAAAGCTATGCTACGAAAAGGAGAAAACATTTATCATTCCCATATGCATGATGTCCCAAAATTTAAAACTCATCAATATCAATATCTCCAATAAATGATACAAAGAGACTGTACACCAATACACGATTCATGGCCCCCCCGACCATGAGGGGGAAATTTTTTCAGAATTTAAGACAAAAAAATGCCAAGAATCATGCAATTTCGCTACTTCAAATGCAAGGATGCCCCCAATCTAATATAAAGAAAGAAATTAAATCTTTTTTTGTTTCAAAGAGAGACTAAAAAACAATAGACAACTTCTTCAAAACAAAAGCAACCCAAACAAAAAGTTTTCTTTTAAAGTGAGCTACTCAGAAGAAATATGATCTTTCCCTAAACATTTCTAAAGAAAACACACGCTTTGTAATTCAAAGACACTCAAAGAAAGAGACTAATCCTTCAAAACCAAACAAAGAAAAGATGGCTAAAAGAAATTCAAAGAATGTCAAGCAAACTGTAAACAGATCAATATAGGCTCCAAAAGTTCAATCCAACTGATTAAAGCAAAATTGGGCATCAAAAGGTAAGAAAACCTAATCCAAAAAATTTTACAAACGAGTTCGCAACCCAATAGTAGGGTACGGTGCGAGAATCAACAGTTTTCACAGGCTAGAAATGGGTAGGGTGTGAAAATGGCGCACTGGTTTAAACAATGAGGTGCAAAAATCAATGTTTTTCGCAGGCTGTATACAGGTGAAGTGCGGGAATGTCTGTAATCAAAAGGGATTTGGAAAAAGGACAAAGATTCTAAGTGAAATTTCAGATCCAGAGAGTTTGGATGGATCTCCCACAGACTCAGAGACCATAAATCAAGAAATCAAAGTAAGGGAAACTAAACTAACTAGGAAACAATCTGTTCCCCAGTGGAGTCGCCAATTTTGTTATGGGATAAATCGGTAGGTGCAGACACTAACTGATCTCCCTAGATCCACCTAGATCTAGAACAAAACACACCACAACATGATGCTTTCCTTAAGTTTTAGATATTGAATTTACTAACTAAAGAGGGATAGGTGACATACCGTTTAAACGCCGCTTCCTCTCCCCATTTCCATCCTAGCTCCATTCCAACGCTCATACAATGATGAACCTGCAAAAGAACACAACCAACCAAGGTGATAATAATAGCATAAATTCAATATAAACCTATGTATGTGATCAAGGAATCATACAATAAAACACAACAAGCTTTATAGGAAAGAATCATATTACTGTATCATAATAAATGTGAAAGAGATATTACAACCATGGCCTTGATGTCGTAAGGTCCCTTCCAAATGTCCTTCGTTCCCCACACACTTCTACTCCAAGAATNAATATTCACAATCTATCTTGACAAAATGGCTCATCTAGCCAAGCTAACAATCTCCAAAGCTCAATCCAATCCAAGCTCCAAAATCAAAAGCTAACCTTCTCCATGAGAGATCCTCTCCTTTTATAAGTTGAAGAGGATAAGGTGAGGAGGTTAGGATGATTCCACTAAATCATGAAAGTGAGTAAGATCCAAACCATTCAGATTCCACCTCACCATGGAAGTTTCTCCTTCTAGAAGCATCGAGAGGATGCTCGTTTTTCCCACGTATGAGCATTTTCTCACCCTGCCTATATAGCAACCTATGAACACTTCGCGACCTAGCTATGGTGCAGCCTGTGAAAATTAGGCATTTTTGCACCCTACCTATATAGAAACCTGCGAACACTTCGAGACCTAGCTATGGTGCAGCCTGCGAAAATCAGACATTTTCGCACCCTAGCTATAGCGCAACATGTGAAAATCCTCTTTAATAGGGTTTTTACAAAGGAGAATGCAACTTCTTTTCTCAGGAAAAGTTCTTCTCCCTTCTTTCTTTAGGAACTCAGGCCACTGACCCCTCTGAAGGCAACATATAGGTTTACATCATTAACGGTCATAGGGATGACAAAAATAATGTGTAACATGAGATTTTGAATGAGGGCATGAATATATCCTAAAGTGACTTTCCCCTGGTTGATGTGGCAACCTCTCGTTACTTCGGCACTTCGGGCTTCGCGAGATTTTGAATGTGGGCATGAATATCTCCCAAAGTGACTTTCTCCCAGTTGACATGGAAGCCTCTCGTTACTTCGGCACTTCGGGCTTCGGGAGCTTTTGAACGCGGGCATGAATATCTCCTGAAGTGACTTTCTCCTGGTTGACATGGCAGTCTCTTGTTACTTTGAGACTTCAACACTTTAGGGATTTGTCTACTCATTAATCCTTGTGCAACTTTGAAACTCCAATTGCACAAGAGTTGCTAATCTGAACTGTACATGGGATCTTCGTCGCTGAAAATTGAACTTGTCTTCTTGCTTGTATTTCAAGCCTGAAATGGACTGCTCTAAATGTTATGTTTCGACGTTTCCTATGAAAACAAAGGAATTGGTTGGTCTGCTGTGAGATCAACTCGGTAGCGCCACTTTCCATATCTAGAGTTCATAGTGCCTTTGAGTTACTTTTGTCGTTGCAGATGTGTGTGCTAACATCGGGCTCCAACTAGGATGGGGGCCTCCCTGTGAGGCTTCCAAGAACCTTAGAAGTTCCAGTCGCCTTATCCATTGGGCTATGGAGTCATCTGTGTAACCAACCTCCAAACATTGCTAACAATTGCCACTTATTCAAGAAAACTGAAAGACCCGCTATAAACTAAGGAAACCAAGGCTCGGGAAGTGAGCTTATTACCTGCTGCAAAATTGAAGGAAAGAAAATGCTTGGGAAGAGAGATTATTTCCTACACTACCCTACCTCTAACCAAGTATGCAATTTGGTCAAGTAAAAGCAGATTTCCACAGTAGCCATTCAAGTAATTTCAAGACTGAGATGATCTCATTGATCAATAGATAAAAACATAAATTTACTAATAGTGATAGAGAATCCTTCAGAAAACCATACTCACTCGTGAATGCTGGTGAAATGAAATCTGAAATTTTCAGATAATCTGAAAAACTTTAATCCAACAAGGCTGCAAATGAATCTTTGAAACCAAGATTAGAAACCTGTTGATCCTCAGGAAAAAACTGCTCATCCATGAATGCCTCTTTGCTTGAAAACTGATAACCTTCTTGCTCTTTCATAAGCAGATCTTGGTCATGAGGAGAGACAAATTCTTCTTTAAAATAATGATCATGAGATAATTGCACAACATAATTTAAATCATATTGATAATGCTCAACTAGGAACATCTGATTATCTATACAATCATCTATTACCTCATGCTCAAAATATTTCGGAAACTGATCACAAACATGACATGCATCCTTGTCTATAGGAAAATATGAGCATACTGAAGAATCTGGTTCCAAATTTAAAACATACTTACAACCTTGTTGTTTTTCCAGATCTGATTCATACTCACAGTCGTTTTGCTACAAATTTGAAATATTTTGACGGTCTTCTTGTTGCTCATCTTGTGCATGTAGATTTTAAAAATATATTCAATCTCGAATCTTCTTGCTAGCACGGATGTTCTCCTAGAATTATTCAGTATCTTCAAATAAGCACTTTAAGGATGAATATTTCCTTTCTCTCAAGAGAAGAACAAGCTTTGAATGTTGATCCATTACATAGTACACCATGGAAGCAGTCTCAGAAGGTCAGATTTCCACTGGCATGTTATGATAAACACTATAAAACCTATTGTTGAAGACAACCAAGGCTTTCTCTTCTCCTCTCCTCAAAGCATTAAAATCAACCAAGTACTGATCAAGAGACGTGTTCTCACCCCAACACTTTAAAAGGGAATTACACAACTCGATCCAAGAACCAATGGAATCAACCCTCAAACCCTTAAACCACACAACAAAATATCTGAACAAAGGTTTGGAGAACAACCTCATAATAACATCATCATGTACTATCTCAAACTGATCAACAAATTTATCAAAGGCCTCTAAATGACTCTCGACTGTAACATGATCTTATCCAGAGAACTGAGGAATATACTCAAGGAAATCAAGAGGATAAGGATGAAGGTGATATGTCAGCCTTAAAGGTTTAAACATCTTGTCTCTAATTATAGTTTGAAATCTAGTGGGATGGATATAAGGTTTAACAAGTCAATGGAAAGGTTCAATAGGAACAATAGAAGGTGATGAGATAAGAGAAGGCTTTGACTCAGTTTCAACCTCCTCAAGGTTACAAGGGTGATCAAATTCAAGAGGGATTTCAATACAAAGCTCATCTTTATGAATAGGTTGAGGTGAAGATACAAGATCAACATCTACAACACAGGAAGAAGGCAGGTCTTCTTCTTCCAATGATGGATATATAAAGGAAGGATGATGATCATCCGAATAAACAAAGCATAGGATAATCCTCTTGATATGTAAAGGGAAAGAGAGAAATGAGTTGATAAAGAAAAATAAGAGTTCATGGAGAAAGATCATAAGATGATACTTGGTCATCCCCTTTCGTATGGTCATATTTTTGTCAACAAGATCCTCCCCAATGGAGTCTTTGAATGTGGATTTTCTAGGTAGATGATTACAGTCAATTTTCTGTGTCCCTCTCTTGTCTACCATCAAGAGCTAGATCTATGTCATTCTCCCAGGGAAGATATCTTCACTTTCGTCCCCAGAAATGACGCCATTAATGTTAGCACTGAAAGTTACATTTTGACTGTTAAAGTGCAAGATTAGTATCCATCAAAAGTTTACGATAATTTTTGGTTTGAATAGGTGGATCAACAAGCCTTTAAAGAAAGGAAAAGACAACAAAAATCATTGCAGATAAGTGATGAACCATTGGACTATGGAGTCATAAACAGTCTGCTCATTGAAGGCATTTAAGCTCCATATCAGAAAAACGATTTGTATAATGATGAAGAGAAGAATAAGAGAATAAATTAAAGACAAATATTCACTAAGCAGAGATCCTCTCTGCAGAGAGAATTTATATATATCTGAATAGTAAAAAATGATAAATAGGCAAGCTTACAACAGATCCTCTATCACATCAATAATCTATCAATCAAAGGCAAATTTTAATCCTTAAAACCAACAATACGTTCAAACAAGATGAAGAAAAGAACAAAGAACATAGAAGACAAATCTGATGAAACAACTCATATGAATCTTCAATAATATACAATTTACAACCACATGCCCCTCCGGCTTACAAATTGAAATATACAGTCATAAAAATTTCTCAAAACCTCCTTCGGTCTTGGGTCGAACCCCTATTATATCATTCCTCAGATGTATTTATAATCAAAACAAAAGACAACAACTAGGAGTGTGAGCTGGCCTTCCTATCCTAGGATTCTCCACAAAAAGATACAAGTTTAACATATGTACCAACAGATCTAACAAACTTCTAAAATCAAGGAGCCTCTTGGCGACCAAAAAAGAATGACATGTCCTGTTGCATGGGCGCCTCTTTTCCAGTGTCATGCATCTTCTCTTGTCTGTCATGTTCCTTATGTCAAAAGGAAACTCTGGTCAGTATGGGCCTGCAGGAAAAAATTCCCTCTGTGGTACTTCAGGTTGACAACCTTTTATCTCCTCGGCCAAACCCCCCATGCTTCCATTTAAGGGAGTAGTCGATTTTTCAACCACCAATCCTTATTTCATTAACTTATTTCTCCTTGTGATCAAGATGAGGCTTAACACCTAGTTTGTTTCCACGCGTTGCTCTCGGATTAGACCCTATATAATCATATGATTGCGGAAGCTTCCAAGGGTGGTTTGGATCCAAACTGCTCCGGCCCCCGCAATCCACCACCAACTGCCATGTACCTCATTTTATATACCATGGTTTCGATTGCGGGACTGCTCTAGGATTTTAGCGTTCGATCACTTTCTATCCTTGCAATGAAGTGTGGTTGTTGATCTTGTCGCAATCCATGATTTGGGAAATCCATGCTTTTGCTGCCACACACAACTCTTGGATGGACCGAATATCAGCACGTGATTTCAGAAGTGGGCAAGGGCAGTTTGGATCCACACCGCTTTGACCCCCGCAATCCACCACCAACTACCACGTACATCTTTAGCTATACCATTGTTTTGATTGCGGGACCACTCTAGAATTTTAACATTCGAGCATGTTCCATCCCCGCAATGAAGTGTGGCCATTGATCTGTTTCAATCTACGATCTGGGTAACCCTGCTATTTTAGCACCCCTACTAAAATTTATCCATCTACCAACTCCAGAATCCTTTTAACCATGTTTAGAGATGGAGCCAATTTTGGTGCTTGGGAGCTTTAAATGTTGATCAAGAATATCTCCTGGAGGACGATCTCCCAAATATGACATGGTGGTCTGTCATCATTGTGTTGTCACAACTACTAATGGATGAGCGCCATGTGTCTTTGACACTTTGGCACTTCGAGCTTTGGGAGTTCTGGATTGTGAAGCATGAAAAACTCCCGTAGTGGTACGGGCCTAGAGTGACATGGTATCCTGAAATGAATGTTATGCATCCTCGACAGATAAGTGCCATGTGTTGAGTTGGAAAACACTCGTGGAGTGGTAGGGCCTGAAGCGACGTGGTAGCCTGACGTCACTTCAGGACTTCGGCTCTTCGGGAATTCATGATGTTTGGATGGAAATCTCCCGAAGTAACTTTCTCCCGGTTGGCATGGAAGCCTCTCGTTACTTCAAGACTTTGGGCTTCGGGATATTTTGAATGTAGGAATGAACATCTCCCGAAGTGATTTTCTCCTGGTTGATGCGGAAACCTCTCGTTACTTCGGCACTTTGGGCTTCAGGAGATTTTTAACGCAAGCATGAATATCTCCCAAAGTGACTTTCTCCTGGTTGACATGGAAACCTCTCATTACTTCGACACTTCGGGCTTCGGGAGATTTTGAACGTGGGCATGGATATCTCTCGAAGTGACTTTCTCCCAGTTGACGTGGAAACTTCTCGTTACTTCGGCACTTCGGGTTTCTGGAGATTTTGAACGTGGGCATGAATATATCCCAAAGTGACTTTCTCTCCGTTGACGTGGTTGTCTCTCATTACTTCGAGACTTCAGCACTTCGGGGATTTTATCTGGTCATTAATCCTTGCGTGAATTTGAAACTCCGATTGCACAAGAGCTGCTAATCTGAACTATACATGGGATCTACGTTGTTGAAAATTGAACCTATCTGCTTGCTTGTATTTCAAGCCCGAAATGGACTTCTCTGAATGCTACGTTTGGACATTTCCTATGCAAACAAAGGACTTGGTCAGCCTGCTATGATCTCAACTTGGTAGCACCACTTTCCAGATCTAGAGTTCACAATGCCTTTGAGTTACTTTTTTCATTGCAGATGTTTGTGCTAACATAATCATCTGATCATAGGTCAATGATGTAAACCTATTGTCAGAAGCGAGGAGGCCTGACATTGAGGCATGCAGGTCCCAAGTTACTAACTGGTTTCTAAGTCTAATTCTTAGATAATGTGTTGAAGTGGACAGAAAAAGACTCATCGAAGGAGGGCCTTGATGTATCCCCCATCATTGACATGAAACTGACACAGATGGTGAATCGAATGAGTATGGACTAACACATGAAATAGAAATTGGTAATAGTGTAGATGGATGGTTTGAAGTGAAACTTCCCTTGAACACGATGAGGCATGAAAACTGACTTGGGAGCATTGAATTAACAAGTACAAAGAACATAATGTGATGACAAAAGAGCAGTCTTCGACTGGAATGAAAAAGTATAGCGAAAAATGGAATTGGTATGACTCAGAGACAAGCAAATTCCCCAAATGTAATATGAGACACAAACAGGTGCCATGTTCAAGGGCGACAATCGCTGCCATAAAGGATTCCAAAAAACTTCACCCACTTCCTTCAATTCCCCCCCCCCCATCCAGATAGATGAGTACCTCTTTATTTTTTAATGAGCTTTAGGAGGATAACAGATGCTCGGTATAGATCATCCTTCAGATGAGTCCCTCATCATATGTTAAATGAACTTGAAGAAGGAGGGGTTCAGTCTTGTATGGGTCCTGGAGATTGGACTCACATAGGTCCTTCGATGCATAGTTTTATGAGCCCAAAGAAGGTAAACTCAGTGGTTTTTCATATTTGGAGAGTTTGAAAAGAACTTAAAGATGACTCCATGGATGAATTTTTCATAAATTTAGTCTCCCAATCCCGAAAAAAGTGTAAAATATTATGGGGGAGAACTCTTCTTTTCATGCTTGATTAGAGTATTCCTTTTCTGTAATTAGTCTCATGAGGCCAAAAAAGAGATAAACTAGCACTCGAAAGATTCCCTTTCAAACCTTTTAACGAATGTGAAAGGAAGCAAGCTCACTCGAAAATCTTTTCATGTTTAGGGAGTCTAAAAAGATCTTAAAGGAGACTCCAAATATTTCCTTTTTTCGTATAGATTTAATGAGTTCAAAAAAGAGATAAAAGTATAATTTGTAACCTATTCTCATGTTTTAACAAGCACAAGAAAGAAAAAATACTAAGCTCGGACCTTCCCAATGTATTGTCCAAAGGTTTCAAATGGGACCCATGGATAGTTGGTACTTTTCCCCCATCTTTCATGATGGAATCTAGTGGATTTTCTCCAACATGATGTCTAGATGTCGAAGATATCCCCCCCCAAGCTTTGTTTCATCCACCAACTCTTCTCCTAATGCCAATTTTTATACCCAATAGGCTCCTGCTTACTAATAGGAAAATTTTCAGTAGAGGAAGAAAGAGAATCAACCAACGTAGGTGGATGAAATGAAGGTTAAGTTACAAGATCTAGTGAAAGACTCGACTCAACATTTATGAGATCTAGTGAAAGTCTCGACTCAATATTTATGATATCTATAAAAAGAATCGACTCAATGAGAGAGACAACTATTTTAATTTTAACGAGATTGAAATAAGACAAGAACTTTGCTCATGAACTCTGGGTTCAATTCCCAGACCTCTATTTCAATTTTTAACGAGCTTGTCACAGAGAAGAAAACTATGATCGCAAGTTAGGTTTCATTTTTACACAAGATTGAAACTAGAAACAATGCTTGAGGCCATATGTTTCATTTTTTTAAGAATCTTGGCACAGAAACAAGAACTCTGCTCGAACCTGGTTTGATTTTTTAACGATCTTGAAATCAAGAAATAAACTATGCTCAAATACCTCTACTTGATCATGGATTCCAAGAGGACAATTATATGGAAGGAATACATGTCAAGGGACAAACCTCAATCATGGCTTCGAAGAGATATTTTCTAGTTGGTAGAATCACACTCTGGAAGGAAAACATGTCGAGGGCCTCCATAGGGGTAGGGAGGTCAAGCTCTAATATCCCCATCCGAAGAGATCACCATGTCAACTACCAGATCTAAATCAAAATAAGGGAGAGATTCATTTTCCTTCAGAGTTGAATGCATGGGACATGTTGCCACATAATTGACCTGCGGCGGGGAGGATGTCACTTTCATATAAGGACCATTTAGGGAATTTGGATGGTTAACCATCATATGAGGGCCAATGAATGAAAGTTGTTCTATGGTCACTATGTTTCCATTGTGAGGGAAACACATCACTCAAAAAACTGTGGACATAAGATCCTTCATAGCATAAACATAGTCTCTCCCGATGAGATAATTCAAATACAAGGGGTTGTGGACTACCATCACATCAATATAGATAGTTTTCCCTCCTAAAGTAACATGAAACTAAGGAAGGATCCCTAAAGGTTGACTAACCCTTCTTTTAAAAGCCAACAGATTCTGAGTCACCAATGCAATCTGAGGAGAACCTAAAGCTTGTTAAGCAATGGAGGATAAAATACTAATTGATGCACCTTCATCGACAATATTCTAAGGAATGTCCCTACCAAAAACCTGAAAAATTGATTTGGAAATGTATATAGGAAGGAATACGAGGTTCTAACAGTGTGCCCCAATCGAAAATAATGGCCTCATTACTTGGAGGGGGTTCTGTTGGAACGGGTGTAGTTCCCCCTTGTCCAGGAGAATTTGTAGAAACAAGAAATACACGAGAGACATCCTCACTCTTCATAGGAGGAGTAGGATTGACCAAGGGTGGTATTGAATCAACCACTTTCACTTCCCTCTCCAAGGAGAGAGTGGGATCGATCGAAGGTGAAATCGAATCGATCACTTGATCGAACGACTCAACTAATAATGGAACCATATGGATTACTTGATAAACTAGATTGACCGATGATGGAACCATATTGACCAGTTCATCCACCAATGGTGGGTTGGGAGATGGAATTTGTTTTTGGACATCAAAAATCTTTTCCAACAGATATGAAGCCTCATCCATACGAGGGCAGAGGTAACTGTAGTGCATCTCCTTACATAACAAGCAAGGAAATTTGACTTTACCCTTCTTACTTCCAACCTGATTATCACTAATTGATGGTTTGTCACTAGCATGAGTTGCAACGACTGATGATGTGGGTTGAGAACCCTGAGACCACACTTCTACAAACTTCAGAATACCAGGGCAATCCTTAAGAAGGTGGTCGCCCTTACAAATCCTGCAAGAGAATTTGGGCTTGTGATGTGTCTTGGTAGACTTTTCGACATTATAAACTCTCCCAACATGATGAATAGTAGCTCTTTGATTGCTTCCAAAGTGTCCTGCAGTGGTTGGAAGTTTTCCCCCTATCTTATTTTTCTTCTTCTTAATCTTCCTTTTCTTCTTCTTCTTATCCACCTAGTTACTAGCTGCATAACTTTCACTAGGCGAAGAGGAAGAATGGGAAGAAGACCCTACGAGCAAAGAAGGAAGAGGATCGACATGAGATTTATGGTCCTGGGGTGGAGTACTTACAAATGAATCACTACGAGAATTTACATTCACTGAAGTGGAAAAAAACCAGATCGGTAACCTAATAGTGAGTCTAGGAAGAGTCAAAGTAGTGATATAAGGAGGACCAACATGTTCATCAGAAGGAGAAACAAACGGTATCCTAGGAAAAGGGGTTCCTTCATTGGTAGTTCCATAAATTGACACCATAGACACAGATTCAACCCTAAGGTTTCTAGGGAAAAAAGAAATACATGTTAAAAAATATAGGAAGCAAACCAAACAAACAAACCTTTTCACAGTGAACATGCTAGTTGGTGATGAAATACAACATCACAGGCTCAATATGAAAAATGGGTTGAGATAGAGAGGGTGGATCAGTTATGTTGGTGATCTTCTTGATGGACTTACACCTTGGTGCAAGTTCCCTCATGGTATATCCGTGGGTTACCCTCCAAGGAGCATGACCGAGTTTAACCAACATCTGACCCAGGTACAACAAATACTCCCCTTCATCGTCACCTTGTGTATGAACCCTAAAGATAAAGGCCACTAAGGTTACCAACTCACAGTCAGCCTCCGAGTGGGTACAATCAACAATCAACATCAAATTTATGGGAAGGATATCAAGTCCAAAATTCTTCTAGAGGACTAAAGACAAGAGGACCAGTAAACTCCAGAGGACCTCGAATGGATTTGATATTCACGAAGCACCGAGACCTAATGAAACCAATGACACTTCAAGAATAACCCCCAGTATACAATATTTCCACTACGTTTGGTTAAGCTTCGGAGGGGTAATTTATGTTGCTCTCCCGCACATGAACTCATGTTTAACCCATGTGTGAGAGGGGGGTCCCGGCTATGCTTATACAAAAATTGGATTTTCTCTCCCTATCTCAAGATTCTATGTTTGTTTATGGCTTTGGAAAGTTATTCTCAACAACTATTCCAAAGCCCTACACTTAAGCTAATGTAGGTTTGTAGAGTCCTAGAAAGAAAATTTTATAGATATATTTTAATTAGCACTTTGATTTTAGGTTGTTGTTTACTCAAGGGTATGGAAGCGAAACTAATGATATTCGTGACTTCGACTCCAAAAGAGTGCAATAGAATGAGATGCAAAGCTTTATGTTCGATGAACTCTATCTATGGAAAGGAGAACAGTATTTTTCCATTCCCAAATGCATAAACCCAATGCAGTTTACCTAATGAAAACTATAAACATGTACCACCCAAAAATTTGAATGCAATCAATTTCTGTCCATTTGATTATAAATGAAATGAACCTAAATCAAGTGCAAGTTCTTTCTGATTCCTTACTTTCAATGCAAGAATCCAATGCTAATACAAAGGAATATGAAGTAGAGCGATCAAACAAGAAATGCACTCAAAGTCGACAAGAACTGAGAGAAACTAAATGTGAAACAAATCACTCAATCAAGAACTAAAAAAGTTGACAAGAAAACACAATGTCAGAATGCCTCCAACAAGATCCCAAACAATGAAAAGAGAAAGAGAAAATCACTCAAAAATCCTTAAAGATGAGCAACAAGAAACAAGTATTCAATACTGGTTTGTGGTAAACAAGAGAGTCTCAATCATTCAAAAGAGAAAGATGTTCCAAGGAATAGTTAAAATAAACTCAAGACCAATCAAACCTTTACAAACTTCTTCCAATCAATCAAATAATTGAAAACATCACGAGACAAAGACCAAACTAGTGTAAAGCAAGGTGAACCAATATCGCAACTTAGAAGAGTTTTGCAATCTCAACAAAGATAAAAATGAGTGATAATTGTCAATTCTCAATACAAACAAATTCAAATACAATATAGGAGACTCTGAGCTAAATGCCTCTCAAAATAAGACTGAACATAACAGGGAAGGAAGAGGAAAAAACACCAAAAAAAGGAGATTGGCGCTCTTGTTCTCAAAGAGACAGATCTCCATTCAAGAGAATGGCGATCCCTAGGAGTCTTAGGGGAACACCAATCAAGCTAATGTCACTATGTATGCACTACAGGGGAGTGGCAGTCAGGCTAATGGCGCCCTGGTGTGAATTGTAGGGAAGTGCCAATTTATGGAAAAGATCAAAAAATGGCTTCTAACACCTCAAGTTCAGCGGAGACTTAGTCAATGAATTTGGAAACTCTTCAATGAGGAAGAGATAAGGGGAAATAGAATAGAAACAAGCATCAAAAAATCAATATCTAATCACAAACAAAGGATTCAAGATGAAAAAGAGGAAAAACTAGTCAAAGTCCTTCCCTAGTGGAGTCGCCATTTTTCTGTTGTGATAAATATTACCCTGCGGACAGGCTAAGCTCCCCTTTGAACCAAGACTCCTACATTTTTTCCAAATATAGTAGAGAACAAGTGGTTTATTCTTTCCCTATATATCTAACTAGATCAATCAAGCAAGAGAGAAGAAGAATGATGTGATGTACCTTGTTGCGATGTTTTTCCTCGCCGCTCCAATCCTTGGGCTTGATCTCCAAGCTCCTCAACACAACTAAAATCCTATAAAGACTAGAAAAGGAAATATTCCTCCTACTCTATATGATTATACAAAGAATATCTATCTATGAAGACTGACGCGACAATAGACAAGAAAATGTAGAACACATGGACTTGAAGGGAATAGGCCAAGTTATCATTAATTGGAAAGCCAAAGAAGGAACTTACAAAGCATGATTGATGATGCAGTCACTTATAAAATCTCTCTTCATCCATCCCTTGCTTGAATATTGACATCAAAATGTTGATTCTTCCTCCAGAATCAAAGGTTTGATACCTCAATTGTTCCCCCTTTCACCTTAGAAGTACCTTCAATATATAGGCTTGAGAGGCACAACTACCATGTGAAAATGAAGGATATGGTTGAGGATATGGCTCCTTAAGGTTGGGATTCGATTCTAATATGAATTCATAGCATAGGGTTTGAACACAACCAACCTCATCCCAAGAGATTTGACCCTTAGGAAAAGGTGGGAGATCCCTTATTTCTCCCTGACAAGACTAGCACTCCCCCAAAGTTGAACACATGGCATCATCCTATAAATTTGCGCTCCTATAACATGGAGAGGGGTAACCATTCCATGAAGTGTCACTCCCCATCATGGCCAGGGGGCGCAACCCTTCATAAATTCCCAAAAAATGGTAGATTTTCCAAGAAAAAGGTGTGTTTTTGGCCTTCAAATGATGGGTTGCTTCCTCCAATATGACTTAGAGATTGTGGAAAATGTATTTCATGGTGTCAATGGGTTGTGACACTCAGAAAATTGATTGTGACACTAGGTAAGGTTCATACGACACTTGTGACAATGCATGCGACACTTAACGATGTGCATACGTCACTTTGCGACACTTGCAACACTTAGGGTGAGAAACTCAAGTCTGAAATTTTGGTGTGTAACAAGGATCAACAGGGGGAAACCATGATTTTCTGTTCAGGAACTAGATGGGTGGAGGTTTTCCTTCGTTTAACCAGGGCCACCAAGGTTTAATGCAAATCTATGGCCCATCCGCAAGCTCTTCCTGGCAAATTGGTGCTAGCACCAATCTAGGTTATTATTTTCCAACTGGTCCTCAACTTGAAACTTCCAACATTCCTAGATGGAATTCTAGGTGCCTGCCAAGGTTACCTTTTCTAGCAATGTTAAACTTATCAGGCATGTCAAATCTCATGAACGATTCATCTTTTCATGATCCAAACTAGCCGCCGATCCCCACCAAATTACCATTTGACATCCCTGAGTTCAAAAGAAATCCTGGTGAATATTGTGGAGACCACATAACAACATTTCATCTATGGTATTCGTAAAATTCATTAAATGATGATTATGTCTGGCTCCACATTTTCTAACGAACTCTTACAGGAGTCACAACTAAGTGGTACATCGAACTTGACGATGGAGCATTTTGCATGTTTCACGATTTGGCGTTGGTTTTTCTAAACCATTTTCAGCTTCCTATCTGGTACGATGTCAGCATCGATCTCCTATCTACATTGAAATAGGACAATGCCACGCAAATCTTGTATCATATCTAGGAGTGGCGAAGACAGAAGAGGATCATTAAAGCCAAACTTCCTCCTGAATTTTTATTTGAAGGGTTCCTCAATTCTTTATTTTCGATCATCTCTAAAGATGTATCCAAATCAAGAGTATTTTATGAGGAAGAAGCGATATTCAAGTCCCAACAATTAGATTTGCTCCATTTGCAGTCTAGGATCATTTACGAAATTATATTGGATGCACCATGACCCAGTTTTGATACCACGAAAATGAAATCCGAACCTCATGTCGATGGCATTGTTTTGTCCGTTAAAAGTACTAACCTAGATATTGCCACAAACCAGATGCAACAAATGATTATTCATCAGTTTGTAGTTAGTCAAGCCACTACTTCGACTATCCACATTGTCCAATTTTTGGATTTTCATCCTATAAAATAGATGGCCTCAAAGGGTACCCAAAAACTCAGAGGGAAAGGTAAAAAGGGAAAGGATAATAAAGGAGGTGGGGGTAATAAAAACGAGAAATCAGATGAAAAATATGGAGGGGAAAAGAAGGATATCAAGAAGGTGAAATTCCTGTGCAATAATTGTCAGGGTGATCACCTTATCCATCAATTCCCACAAATGGAATAGGACAACCTCCTGATAAAACAACAACAACAACAACAACCTATTGTATTGAAAAATCGATTCCCACAAGGGAAAATATGAAGGCAGGATCTTCCACTTCAAATCTGCAAGGGAGAACCTCAAGTGCACCTTTGTGAGATGGATATTACTCATTCATCAATATGGCCAACCATAAAAAATAAGAGGATGTGGATTTTTTTACTAGGTATCATGATTATAGTAATCCTAAGTCGATACCAAAAGGAAAAGAAACTTCGAACCCTCATGGTTCTCTACATATAGAGAAACCTGAGAAGGAAATGATTCCACACATATCGAAAGGTTTGTATATGAGGTTTTCACACAACCCTAATGCTTGAGCTACTCCCAAATACTCTATTGTTGAGGAATTATATCAGACGCCTTGTGCGATGTTTTCCTTAGAGGTGCTCCAAAGTTTCCCTACGCAATGAGCCACATTGTTGTCTGTGATCGGTGTTGTTGACTCTTCGAGCCAAATCATTGTGAAGTTTGATGCTACTAAAGTGAAGCCTCACATTCCTTATCATGTAGCCTTCCATGTTAACATTGTGTATGCAAAACATGTTATCTGGAGGATCATCATCGACGAAGGTGCTTTGACATGTGTCATGTCTTTGTCCTGTTGGAAATACATTGACTCTTTGAAACTTACCCCTTCTCCCACTCTTTTTACTGCATTTGATGGGTGATCCTTTAGACTGCATGGATTCATTTCCTCATTTTCATTCTAGTTAGGATGAAAGTCTGTTTCCATAGAAGTTGAATTTGTTGACGCTCTGCTCGACTATAATATTTTGTTAGGAAGGATTTGGACCTATGCAATGACGGTTATTGTCCCATTGATTTTTTAGGTTTTATGCTTTCTCCATGAGGGGAGGATTGTGAAAATCGACCAGATCACGTTTAACCACCCTGAGTCCATAGAAAATCCAGGATCTACTGTCCCATTGATTGAAAACTCTCAGATGACAACTGAGAGTATCAGTGTTGGAATGTACCCTTCGCTCATGGGAACATTTAATTTTATAACACCAATTTCTTATATTCGTGATACCATGTTCGGCTGCCAAAAGTTGAGCTCCTCGGTCCCCATTACGTGTGTTGGTTCATTTAGAACTTCGTATTTGGAAGATTTGTGTGTGTTCCCTCGTCGTACCAATCGGTAAAGGGTCATGCACATGTCGGGATGGCCATGCCATTTTCTACAGCTGAGGTAATTTATCGAGCTATCCAGTAAGCTATTGCAGACCCTGATTGAACTCCTTCATGGAAAAAAGAAGACTATCGGTTCCTAGAGCCTATCTCGGCTCAATATTATTCGAATTCCCTTGACTTTCTTGATACCATATTTCTTTTTGAAAAAGCTATTATGGAGGAAATGATAGGATCAGAAAGGCCATGGGAGGATATGCATCATCGATCATACTTCCTCCCCAAGATTAGTCATATTGAAAGGAGAGAATTTTGGTCAACCGTGAGTAGAAATGTTGATCAATCTGTGAACCCCTTGGTGAAGCACGATGTATATGCCGAAGGGAGCATGGCTAACATATCGAAAACCATTCCAATCAAAATTTATAAAACCCCTGACATTGTGGAGAATGTTTTAATAGGCGTGGAATGTTCCCTTGAAGAGGTCCACACATGTACCTCTTTGTTTAAGGAGTTTTCTGACGTTTTTGACTACTCCTACGAAGATATGTCAAGCATAGATCCTTGAATTATCAAACATGAGATTCACACCTATGAAAATGCTAAACTTTTTCGACAGAAGCTTCAACCAGTTAATCCTAAAAAAGCGACGGTTATTAAGGTTGAGGTTGAAAAACTACTTAAGGTGGGTTTTATTTACCCGATCCCTCTCACTGAATGGGTGTTGAATCTCGTTATTGTTGAAAAAAAGAAAGGGACCATAAGAGTTTGTATGAATTTTTGAGATCTGAACAAATCTTGTCCAAAATACAACTTCCCCACACCCTTCATTGATCATATTATCGATGAGTGCACAGAAAGTGAAATCTTCTCCTTCATGAATGGTTTTTTTGGTTACAATCAGATTCAGATCTGGCCCGAGGATCAGCACAAAACAATGTTTATATGTCCTTGGGGGAATTTTTTGTATCGTAAGATTCCTTTTGGACTAAAAAATGTTGGAGCCACATCTCAGTTGGCTATGTCGTTTGTTTTCCACAACTTGAAACATATTGTTGAAGCTTATTTGGATGAACTCGTTGCTCGCTCTCAGAAGAGGGTATAACATCTAGTGCCCCTTAGACTTGTCTTTGAAAGATGTTGTCATTATCATATTCGTTTGAACCTGAATAAATGCATCTTCTATTTCATTTCGAGGCGTCTTTTTGGTTTCATTATATCCAACAAAGAGATCATGGTTGATCCTTTAAAGGTGGAGACAATAGTTCAATTGATACCCCCACAAAATATTTATCAGTTGCAAAGTCTCCAAGGAAAATCCAATTTCCTTCGACTTTTTATTGCAAACTATGTTGACATCACCAAGGGATTTATGCACTTGTTGAAGAAAGGGTCTCCCTTAATTTTGGATGAGTTCACCAAACAATATTTCAACGCACTTAATAAAGAACTGATGTCTACCCCTTTTCTTAGTCCCCTAGACTATAGTAAGGACTTTTTCTTGTATATTGCAAAAGCACAAGCCACAGTTGGCATGGTTTTTTTCCAAGAGGATGATAGCTCGCAAGAGCACGCCATCTATTATCTCATTCATAGTTTGATTGGACCTGAACTCAATTATTCTCACATCAAGAAATCATCCTTGGAAGTTTTTCATCTTGTTCAGAGACTACAACATTACATTTTATTGCGGAAAGCCACTATAGTCTCTGATGTCAATCCATTTCAATACGTCCTGAAAATGCGTATCATAGGGGGAAAGTATAAAAATGAATTGCTATTTTGAAGGCGTTTGAATTGAACTTTGTCTCTGCTAAGTCCAAAAAATCATTGGTTTCCTCTAAGTTGATGTCGAAGTTTCCTAGAGAGAACGAGGAACCTCTAATTACAGATTCATTTCCTGACGAACATCTATTCCTTATTTTTTCCAACAATCCTTGGTATGGGGATATCCTTCCATATCTCTATACTCTCAAGTTTTCTCCACATTATTCACGGGATGATCAGTGTCGTATTTTCCATCAGGCGAAGAATTACCTCATCATCTACGACACTTTGTATTGTCATGGGGTTAATTTGATTCTTCATCGTTGTTTAAGCCATGAAGAAGGGAAGTTTGTAATTAATGACTTCCATAGTGGAGCATGTGGTGGTCATCTATCAGGTTTGGAAACAACCTAAAAAATCTGTGCGTCAGGTATTTTTGGCTGACAATCTTTATAGATTGCATTGAGGCAATCAAGACTCAATAAGTTCCATCCTTGCTAGATATTTTCTCAAAAAAATGCGTGCACATCCTGCTCCACTTTTCCTCGTCATCAATTTCGGTCCATTCACAAAGTGGGGAATTGATTTTACTACATGCTAACCTCCATTGTCTAGGGGGAATCATTACATCATCATGGTCATAAACTACTTTACTAAGTGGGCAGAGGCCATGCCTACTTTCACGAACAATGGTGAGACTACAACCTTATTCCTATTCAACCAGCTTATCGCCAGGTTCGAAGTTCTGAGAGATATTGTCACTAACCATGGAAGTCACTTTCAGAATCAAATGATGTTTGAGTTAGCATCTAAATTTGGATTTAAGAAGGAGCATTCATGTCCTTATTATCCACAGGAGAATGGTCAATTTGAGGCCGTAAACAAGTCTCTTAAGACCATACTTCAATGCATTGTCAATAAGAGAAAATCTAATTGGAATTTGATGTTTTATCCAACATTATGGGCCTATCGAACCTCAGTCAATATTATCACATGTTTTTCACCTTTCCAATTCGTTAATGGGGTGGAAGCAGTCATGTCTATTGAATGTGAAATCCATTCATTAAAGATCGCAATTGAGCTTCTACCTGAGACAACTGATTTAGAAGTTTGTCTTGTTTACTTAGAGTAGCTATATGAGTAGCGTTGTGATGATACCACCACAAATGAGATGCACAAAAAATGTGTTAAGTCTCAGTCCAATAAGTCGGTCCACTCAAGTATTTTTTCAGAGGGCGACCTTGTCCTAGTTTATGATCAGGATAAGATAGCTTTATGTGTCGGAAAATTCAATCCAATGTGTCATGGTCCTTACATCGTGAGGCATGCACTTCAAAAGGGAGCCTATGAGTTAGCTGATTATGAAGGGAATGCGTTGTCGAAGCCTAGAAATGGGCTCTACCTTTAGAAGTATTTCACTTGAGAATTGGTGCTCATGTTTTTTCTCTATGTATTTATTTTACATATATAATAGGTTATATATTTTTCCTTTTGTCTTCAATGGTTTATTGTGTCTCTTCTTGATTGGAAAATGTCCATGGAACCTTCGATTCACATCGAGTTCATGGATGGTGCCAACCATCACACTCAGAATCTTGTTTTCACCGCATGGTTGATTTATTCGCCCGAGGTCCAGCTAGTTGTATTTGGAGGTGCTTGTTAAGGTCCAACAACAAATAACGTGGTCGAGTATAGCATCATAATCGAATTCCTACAAGATTATAAGTGTTCCTAGATTGGTATCTCATGTTTAGAAGTGTTCCTAGATTCCCAATTGGTGGTGTCACAGCTAAATAATCAATACCATGTGCATGATACCACATTGTTCCGATGACTCCTGTGATTACGTCTCAAGGAATAATATTTTAATAATATTACTTATATTCATGTTTTTAGAAGTGAAAATTCTTTATCTGATGCATATGCTAATTATATACTAGATTGGAATTTGTCACATATATAAAATAAACACATACATAATTGTACATAACAATTGTATACCAAGAAAAAAAGAGATATGTATATATATTATTTTCATGTCTGATAATCCAAAAATTATGGGTTTTAAGTTACAATATTTGGGCTCCTAGACCTTAATGTCCATCTATAGGACAATACAAAATGCGTCATAGACTATATATGTTGAGGGACCTGCCCCTACATGTGTCTGTTTGTAGCATACAACTACGTTGGCAAGATGCCTAAATAGTCATACTAAGGCCCAAGGTACATCGACTACATGTCGGTGCATCTACTCCAACAAGTCCTCGATCTGCACCATTAGAATCTGATGTGTAAAGTGGTCCAGATTCCTCTAGACACTCTGCAAGGTGCACTCCATTTGAGCAACATCGATGGTTAGTTGAGCCTCACTGTGATCCCTGAATCGACAATGAAAATATCCCTCTAGTTTTATCGATGTAATATTTTCTCATTCATATGAATTTTGTCAGTTATAATCCATCCAAAAATATTTTGTTTTACTTTCCAAATAATTAAAACAAAATAAAAATTAAATAATTTGAAAATTGAAAAGTTTTATTACCTATCTTTCCTAGTGCACAACCAGGAGGTACATGCATGTCAGGATCACGTGAAAATTCTCTCCCCTCATAAGGTTAATCATATATGGTGATGATCCCACCTGTTAGCACAAGAATTTGCACTAGAAAATTTGGTTATTTTTATGATCTATTTTGTAGCACTGGTGAATTAAGAGATTCTGCAGCGCCAACTTCCTCAAGAATCAAGACCGAGAGCTAAGCACACTTGTCATCAACACAAGACATGGGTTATAAAATCCATGCACACATTAAAAATCAAGCTTATGTGAATGGAGACTTTCCTAAAACAGAGGAGTGGTGCTACCAAATCCACATAGTTGAATTCATGATGGGCACTACCAATTTCGCATGACTATGTCACAGTGGTGCTACCAAATCCACAACGGAATTCATGATGGGTGTTATCAATTTCGTAGAGTTATTTTGCAAGGACACTTCTGCCACTTTTGAGTGACTAACTTAAAACTTGTGTTATGAACAAATGGGAAGCTAGTTTTGAAACCTGGAGGAGGTTTTTGTTCATCACATACCAAGTAACAAAAAACTCTCTGAGTGTTTTAAAATGTGTTATGGTTAGAGAAATATTATACAGATAAGTGGCACTACAGAATGTGCTATGGAAACTTTGTTCTAGACTGTTGAACTGATATAATTGACCAATTGACTTCCAGGAGCATTTTCGAGTGAACTAGGATGAATTTTAAAACTATGAAGGAGGTTATTGTCAATCATGGACCCATGAACATTAACCTCTTTCATTTTTCACACAAGTGTCATGGATTGGGATATTTGAAAGAATCTTTGAGCCCTATGTTTTCCGTTTTCATGATTTCCTGTTTGAGACATGTTTTTGTGACACCTATTTCGGCCAAATAGAGATGAATTTAAAGAAACCGAGAGAGGTTTTTATTTATAACATGCTTATTACAAAAACTAATATCATATTTTACACAACTATTATGGTTTGATAATTACAAGTGTCGTTTGGAAGCCTATTTTTCAAAATTTCACCTCTTGAAAAGCAAGAAATCAGTTAAAACGTGTCATTTTCTGTTTGTAGTTGTTTCTATTTTGGGAAAGGGGTTGGAGTTCGAATGGGTGAGTTGTCAAGGACCTATATGGATTTAATTTCATTGTAAAATATGGTAAGGAGGTTGGATTCATGAGCCAATAGAGATGAGAGAGTTGTAGGAGGCACTTTGCTTATGATCATTGTAACCCTGAGGGGCTTATGTTTTTGTAAACATTTATGTTATTGAAGGTTCATGATATCTGTGTTATCAGATTGTATCTCTTGTTTTATTTTCCAATTTGTATTCTTACTTGAATGAATTGTACACCTTGAGGATCATGGTTTCCTTTGATTAATAGATTCCTGAGTATTCAAGGATCTGATGTATCTTGACTATTAGTCATTGTTTACATTCAAGTACCTTGAATTAATTTATGCAGAGAGGATATCTACCTTATGGATGTTCTTCTTTTTGTTATATTTTTCTTCCTCTATTCAATAAACCTTTATCTGATGTGCAAAATGATTTCATTTAATGAGTAGGGTGTTTTCTTGACTCCATAGCCCAATGGTCCATCATTGATTTACAACAGCTTATTGTCCTTTCCCTTCCTTGTTTTATTTTTCTTGATCCACAAAACCAATCAAGTATTCTTATTTATATGTTACCAAGCTTACTTTCATTTGCACTCTAGGAGTGACTCTTGGAGTGATAACACCACCACATGAAAAAATCATCATCTTGGGTATAAATGGCATGCCCACCTCCTAAGCATTGTATAATTGTTTCCCACTGAAGTAAACAAGGTTCTCTAAGTCCATGTGGTGGCATGATGTAACACACCCATGGTGGGGCGTAATTTTTTTTTCCTTTCTTAATGGGCAGATTCTCCATCTAGGATTTCTAATTTGGAAAGTCTGGGACTCATCCTGACCCTCCGGTCAAGATTCTCCAGTTCTCTAAGTCAGGCGAGACTTTGAGACCTTGATAGTCTCACCTCTTAATCAAACACAGGCCCTTTCGACCTCTGGTGCAGGTCTTATGATACCCGCGACCTTCTCCTTCATGCTTCAACGAAGTCTCGACGTTAGCGTTAGCCCCTTTTTTCTTGGAGACCATTGCATATGACCGCAGGTTATGATCAAATGCCAATTATGTGATTGCGGGTGTGACCAAGAGTGGTTTGGAACCAAACTTATTTTTTCCCTGCAATTCACCACAAGCCACCACATGTCCTTTTGTTAATACCGTGGTCTCAGTTGCGTCCCACCCTCAACTTTTTAAAGTTCAAGCACCTTCTGTCCCCGTAATGCGACGTGACCATTGATATCATGATCTTGATGGTACTTTTGAACTAATGTTTCAGATCTGACCCTTTTCAACCTGTGGATTAGATCTGACCCTTTCAAATCAATGGACATGACTTGTCTCGCGATTCGGGTTTCAGAGTTCTCAACTCTCAAATCTTTACTTTTCTTCGTATGACAATCTTCCAACATGGAAGATATACTGACACCTGTCCCTTTAGATGTGAAACTACGATCTTATCTGCGAGATCGGCCTTTGGGAGTTTCAATTCTGTAACTCTTGTTTATTCCGGAGTGATTTCTTTGAAATGGAAAATCGTTTGCCACACGTCCTCCCAATCCAACGGCTCTGCTTCCACTTCAGGACTTTGGCCCTTTCAAACTCTTCTTTTTCACGTTCTCCCAGAGTGCTTCCACCCGGAGTTCATGATCTGTTGCCACACACCCTTATAGCGATCGATGGTCATGGTTTACTGAGGGATTTCAGCGTTCGGGAGTTTCTACCTTTCCACACTCACCTTCTACCGAAAGGATTTCACCTGGAGTTCATGATACATCGACATGTGTCTCCCACGAATCGACGGCTACAGATCACTTCGGGGCTTCGCGCTTCAGGAATTTCAACGTGCTCACCAACGCAAACCCCCGGAGTGTAATCCTCCTAGAGTGTTAGATCTCCAGACATGCATCCCCTACTATTAATGGTCAAGATTAAATCCGACACTTCATCCTTCGAGAGTTCTCGCTTCACACAATCCATTTTCCTCCAAAGCACTAAACCTCTGAAGCGAAGGATTTGGTGCCACGTGTCTCCTGGAACCAATGGCTAGGATGGAATTTGGCACTTCGAGACTTCAGGAGGTTGACTCACTCCTCGATTGAAATCTCCCAGATTTGGTCAGTGTCGTACTAATTACCTCATAGATCTGACGGTCGGGATTGCTCCCGGGCGTCCTCAGATATAAGGTCCAGATTAAATTTGGGACTTCAGGGATTTTTACTTCCCTTATGACAAAATTTCTCAATTCACCAAACTTACGAAGTCCGAAGGACTCAAGGGGTTGACTCCCACACTCCTTCCCATATCCAATGGTCACAACGAACCTTGTCTCTTCTCGAACAATTCTCAATCGTTCGTCTTCCGAACAAAGGAACCTTCCCTTTCGATACTTCAATATCGTTATTCTTCCTGAGCTTTGTTGGCTCTAAAAGGCTTAATATCTTTGCGCTCTTTTCTCTTGAACATAACACTTAGAAGAATTCTTCCGCACACCCCTTACGCTCATTCCTTAATATCTAGAAATTAAGTGGTTCTCGGTCTCTTCTTGCCTCGTAGAGAGCCTGTGCATACGTGCACTATCTCTCTTGACATTTAACAGACTCCTTCCTCCAAGGGAATAAAAATGACTAGGAGGGTCGACATGCATACATGAAACTGTGCCCAGGGTCGATGAACTCACAGTTCGCGGCTCTAGCTTAAGCCACCACATGGTGCAAGAATTTACGAGTATAAAACATGTCCAATCCATATAATTTCCTACTTTCCTAATTACACAATTAAGCAGACACAAAAAGGGATATGGTATAAATAATTAAGAAAACATATCCATCCCTGCAACATTCATAGGATATCCAAATTTAATTCACAGTACCACTTAAATACACAATATATGTGATTACTTATCTATTACATGTGGTAGCCAACTAACTGACTGTGGGTGTTCATCCTTCCACCCGACCATAGTCTCAGAGGCATTCATTCTTAGCACTCTGGCCACCTATGTGCCAAGCCATGATATCACTAGGGAACTCTCACAGTTCTCAAGGATTCTTTCTCTATTTTAGCTTCTGCTCGGGTTTTGTTCTCTGTGAAATTTCAGAGATTTCACTCTATGTTATGGCCTTGGCAAGGTTTATCATATGCTTCACTCATCATCAAGCTCACGACCTTCTGTTCATCATCCACTGGAGAGCTCCGTGCATTTCCCTTATGAGATTACACTCTCGTCTGGTCTCTCTTCTCTGGTTTTCCGTGTGTATGTATCTTACCTTCCTTCTTTAGGAAGGTTTTCTACCTATCATGTTCCTTCTGTCAGAAGGAATATTGGGTTTGGAGGTCTCTGTGGTACTTCGAGCTGACATTCTACATCTAGACCATGCTTCCATTCATGGGGGTGGTTTATAATTCAATCACTTGTCCTTTCTTTATTAACTAGTTTCTTCCCTTGGTATCCGAAGGAGATTTATTATCCCCATCAAGGTAAATTTGGGGTTATTTGATATAATGAACACTCTCTTATATTTTTCACATTCATTCCTCTAATGGTATCATGACCATTACTTTCAAGGCTTCACCCCCACAGTCAGTTATTGGCAACTCAAACAATAATACATTTACACTGTCCACATGCCTTAGCATGGTAATCCTATTTTATGATTAATTACAAACTTGGGGAAACAGGGGTGTTACAATTCCCTCCCCCTTAAAGGAACACCGTCCTCGGTGTTCTTCCTCAAAACAATTGTCATGCCTTTCTCATTCAGTTGTTTTATAAATCTTGATCTTTCTTTCTCAGTCAAGTCCTTTTTCAGACCCTTAATCTTGGTCACCTACTTTGAATAATTCTTGGACAACAAGAAAGTTAATCATAGTCCTATGCGAAAACATTGCATAAAAAAAAAATTCTAGGAAAATTTCATAATATTAGCACAATAATTATCTGCGTAGTTTGTGGATTTGTATCCACATGGTTGTTTTGTTATCCATGCTCATTGTTTTTCCTTGATGTACCCATTGGGTGCATGATCCCAATCAATAGTTTACAAGAACTATTAAGATTTCATCTTCCTTGCGGTCACTCACCTTCCAGGCCCAAGCCCAAGCATCCCCTTCTCTGTTATACAGTCCCTCGGGTGATCTGTCTTGCCTTGCCAAGGTTTTCTCACACAGGAAGAACTACCCATCATGTGCATGATCCCAATCAATAGTTTACAAGAACTATTAAGGTATCCCGTTCCTTGCGGTCACTCACCCTCCAAGCCCAGGCTTAGGAATCCCCTTCGCTGCTATACAGTCTCTCGGGTGATCCGTCTTGCCTTTCCAAGGTTTTCTCGCACAGAAATAATTCCAAAGACTCTATTGAGTCTTACAGTCAAGGCGTCCCTCAGAATTTCTCTGTCGAGGCATCCCTCCAGATTTTGTTACCTCAACAAAACATATTCTAGGTGATCATGGCTTACCACGGGGTTCTCATGGCTCAGCAGTAGCCATTTTTCATGCTTTTACAGCTTGCCATCCTTTCGGATCAGTTAAAGTTAGGGATGAAGGTTACTCTCCTTCTCTCGACTCAATCATAGATAGGGACGAAGGTTACTCTCCTTCTCCTGAGTCAGTCTCTATTTCATGCGATCGGATTGTACTCTTTCTCACCTGTATCACAGGCATATAAAAATTCATGAGACATCATCATAAATTTTAAATTCAAAATTTTCTTGTGAATCTGTGACCCACAGACATCTAAATTCCACATTTTGTTTCCATATTTGTTTCGCACAGGAAACAGATTCATAATTATGGGACTTTCCTTCCCATAGTGGTTTGGCTCAGCAGAAAATTGGTCTTCCTTATGGCTTACAACGCTTCCATATTCAAGACTCCTGTTCTTCCTGCACTTTCAACTTCAATCAGCCAAACGAATTGTTGGTTTCCATGCACATACATTTTCTTGAACCTTTATAACGTCATCACAAACAATTTCAGAATTGTGCATACTAACAATCAAATTGACTTTCTCAAAAAGTAAATACCATTCCTTGTAGTTTGGTTCAGTAAGCAATTGGTCTTCCTTATGGGCTTACAATACTGCCATATCCAAGACCCATTTCCTCCTGCAATTTCAACATTCCTCAGCCAAACAAATTGTTAGTTTTCATGCACATTACCTTTTTTTTTTTTTTCAAGGCATACTAATAGTCCAAATCATTTTCATCTATTCAAGGATACAAAGAAAAAGGATACATCATCCCTTACCTATGCATCATTTCAACTTACCATTTTTTTCAGAATGTAATTCATATATCAATTGACTTTAATGAATGTGCCAACATTCATGGCCACATTCATACCCAATGCACTCTTGCATTGATTTTTAAGTTTCCCACACTTTACGACATGTACTTTTCCATGGTGCATTGGAGTTTAGCCAATATTTTCACCATATGGTTTGTTCATTCTCATTCATTATTGCAATAGGACTATGCTTCCGGTTACAAGATGATCATGATTCCAAAACGACACACATGAAACTCAAAACTTTCACATGAATTCCTTTAATCATTCCTCCTTATTAATAACCAAGGTGCCAACACTCATGGCCATTCAAATGTGGCTTTCTCAAACACCTATACAATGTAAGTATAAGTATTGGAAGGTCCTCCTTCCTCAATGAGAAATATATTGTCTGTCCTTTATGCAAACATGCATTTACTGGAAGCAATTCCATGCACTGTGCTGACTAGGAGCACCTTCATTCCAATAGAACCAGTCCTAGTGACCAAAGTCTAACGCAGAGTGATAAACTCTACCTTCCTTGACTGGACCAGATGGACTCTGTTTTATTTCCACTTGATCGAGAGCTATGATCTCATCTCTATTCATTTCGGCACAAATTGACGGTGCAGATCTGTCTTCCCCCGGATCTAACGATTGCAAGGGATTGTAGAACCTCAACTAGATCGCAGTTTAATTCTCCTTCTGATCTCCGCAATAGATGTGGATCGTCCAATCTACGATCAGATCCCAAACTCAAAACAAAACTACATTGAATTTAAATTATGGGCACAGGCTATGTCGTTAGCCCGTGTGCTTATTCGATCTCTGCAATGGATGCGGATTGTCAATCTTATCGAAGGACTATAGTTTGATCCATTAAATCCAGTGCATCTTGAACCCAATCTGATGAATGAGATCGGTTTCCTTCCGATGAACGACTCGTGTTCACTTCCTCTGTCAAGTTCTTGATTAACCTAATTCGATCAGTGTTTTCCTTCGCGATATTCACGACCTCGATCTTGATTTGATTGAAGGGATTTCTACGATCTCTTAGTAAAGGTTAACAGAGATCATTTGGTTTAGATGTTCTTGCATCATACAATCATTCTTTTCTGCCAGAGGTTCAAACCTCCAACATACGGGTCCTCCTTCCCGAATCATACCCTACTTGGGTATCCCTGGCATACAACTGCCCTTTCACAATTTTGTGCATAACATGAGACAGTAAAATATTTCAGAAGGGACTCTCACCCAAATCTTTTCATATCTTGAGCCACATAAGAATGAACATTTTAATACCTATTCTTGGTTTCTAGCACCCTCTTTCTGATCTTTACCTCATCAACAGTGCTTTAAGGGGATTCTTACAGTGTTGTCAATAATATTTTGACTGCAACCTTCCCATGGTCATCCTCTGCTCGATTTTGCCCATTATTGGTAACTGTCTTCCTCAATAGTTCCAATTCCTTTCTACACACAACATGCATCATTCGTTGTAATATCAATTAAAATGCATGTATCATAACATTCGAATCCATAATACTTCTTCAAAAGTCCTAGCATATTTTTATGCACTTCATCACATTATCTTCAAGGGTTTCCATGAATGCAATACAAACAGTTCTCAACTGTTTCTGTGGTAATACAATCATCACCACTATGGTGTCAAGAAATTTATTTTTTTAGTAAATCAACTTTCTCATTCAAGAGGAAACATAATCACATAGCAAGAAAGGAGTCAGGGGCTCTCCCCTTTTTCCACTTTTTGGCTTTTTGCAATTTATTCCAGGTTGGGATCTCCCTGCTCTTTCCCTTGAGTAGCCTTTGTTAGGCCTCACTCTAATCCTTTTGGATACAACAGAATGCTTAGTAGCAAGATTTTTGTTCATAGTGAATCATGAACCTGTGCATCCTAAACATTATTAATTGGTTCTCAGAGTGGTTAACATTCAGTTGTTAGTCTTCCACCTACACATTTTATTTTAAGAATGGAATCCAGGATTCTTGTATAGGTGGGCTTTGCAGCCCATTGCCCAACCTTGAACAATCATTAGGGTTGTGAATATGTTCTTTTGACAGAGTCCTTACATAGTTTCTTCATAGGGAACTCCTTAAGCATGCAACTTCCTTATTGCACGTCCATCACTATCTTTGATGAACTCATCCTTGAGTTAGCTTTATCCATTTACCAAATATTCCTTAAGGAATATAAACATGCATCTTTGTCATGTACCCAAATTATGTATCCATACATACTCTATTTGTTTTTAACTTACATCCATTATGTAATTAATCATATTCATAATCCTAAGCCTGCATGTATCTATCATAGGTATATCTCACAACCCACATGCATCTTTACTTTTAATATCATTCAAATCAGGATTGTTCACAATCCTTCTCACGTGATTCTCAAAGGCATAATCATTTTCCTCTTATTATGACAATAGAGCAACTTTTCTCATTCACCCTTTTATCTAATTATATTAGTATTCCCTGAGGAAATGGAATACATTCCCCTCAAGCTATTATTTGGAACATAACTTTCACGACTCTTCAGAATGGAGTTAGCCATGCGTCCATAGTATTCATTTAATCTGGACAAGAGCAATTCTTTCTTTATATTTCACTCATCAGTGAAACCATATCATGCCTATAACTATACTCTTACATCATACATAAAGCAAGAAGTGATGCACTCTTACATGTGCATCACTTGCACGTTTAATATCATTCATACCTAATTGGTATTAATATTGGGATTCATGTTAAGAAGCTCCATAATGCATTAAACCCATGCACTCAAGCATAATTAAACACAGTTAAGTATTCATCATGCTAGCTTATTGCTTGTACCTTTTCCATGTCATTCACACACATGGACATATCAGGTTTCTATATACTTTTCCCAAGGATCTTCCAATCATCCTTATGATCATGTATACACATTTGTGTATAAGTAGGTGCATCTCTTGCACCTTTTTACCTCATGCATTCACTTGATAGTTAAATTTCATCATTAGTGTCCTTTAGTTTGAGATTTCAGTCACTTATAGGACTAATCTCATAGTCATATTGATGTTGCCTTCTCTCAAGGAAATAACCAACCAGGGTCACTTTCCTCTTTATGTGACAACGTCTAGCAAGAAAACCTTCTTACCTCAGCGTCCATAGGGTTTTACCCATCTCACTTTTCTTTGGTCATGAGGACACTTTTATCTGGTCATGAGGAGTTATATACTCTGATTTTAATATAAAGCAGTAACTATAACTACCAGGGATCCTATCAGATTCCTTTAAGCCCACAAAGGTATTAACCATTATATAATCCACCATCTTCAGTGCCTGAAGTTCCAACTGTTTATTCTTAGAAGAAATGTTACGAACACCATGTCATCCATCCTTCGGGCTTTAGCTGCTCTTGATATAACCCTACCACCTTCAACTATCCACATCCAAGTCTTATTATAAATGTTAATTAGCATATCCCTACTTCGGTAAAGGTAGTTATCACTTTGATAAGGGCTAAAAAAATTCTTTTGCTGAGATTCAACAAGAATTCCCAAAAATCACAGGTTCAATCTGCAGTCCTTCTCCTCAAGGAGTAAATGCAGATAAAAATATATACTTACACGATTTGTACATGAGCCCAAGAAAACCAAGTGTTGTAACCATGTTCTGATACCAATTTGTAACACACCCACGGTGGGGCATAATTTTTATTTTTTATTTTCTTAATGGACAAATTCTCTATCCAGGATTTCTAATTTGGAAAGTTCGGGACTCAGCACGACCCTCCGGTCAAGGTTCTTTTGTTCTCTAAGTCGAACGATACTTTGAGACCTTGATAGTATCACCTCTTAATCAAACATAGGCCCTTTCGGCCTCTGGTGCAGGTCTTATGATACCCACAACCTTCTCCTTCGTGCTTCAACGAAGTCTCGGCATTGGCATTAGCCCCTTTTTTTTCTTGGCGACCATTGCATACGACCACGAGTTACGACTGAACGCCAATTACGCGGCTGCGGGTGCGACCAAGAGTGGTTTGGAACCAAATTTCTTTTCGTCCCACAATTCACCACGAGCCACCACGTGTCCTTTTGTCAATACCGTGGTCTCGATTGCGTCCCACCCTCAAATTTTTAAAGTTTTAACACCTTTTGTCCCTGCAATGCGACGTGACCATTGATCTCATTATCTTGACGATACTTTTGAAATGACGGCTCAGATCTGTCCCTTTCAAACCTGTGGATCAGATCTGGCCCTTTCAAATCAACGGACATGACTTGTCTCGCGATTCAAGTTTCATAGTTTTCAACTCTCAAATATTTACTTTTCTCTGTATGACAATCTTCCGAAATGGAAGATCTGCTGACTCTTGTCCCTTTACATGTGCGGCTACGATATTCTCCGTGATATCGGCCTTCGGGAGTTTCAATTCTCAAACTCTTTTTTATTCCGGAGTGATTTCTCTGAAATGGCATATCGTGTACCATGTGTCATCCCAATCCAATGGTTCTTCTTCCACTTTGGGACTTTGGCCCTTTCAAACTCTTCTTCTTCGCATTCTCCTAGAGTGATTCGACCCGGAGTTCACGATTTGTCACCAAGCGCCCTTCTAGCAATCGACAGTCATGATTTACTTAGAGATTTTTGCATTTGGGAGTTTCTACCTTTCCACACTCACCTTCTCCCAAAAGGCTTTCACCCGAAGCCCATGATCTATCGACGTGTGTCTCCCATGAATCAACGACTACAGATCACTTCAGGGCTTCGCACTTCGATAATTTCAATGTGCTCACCAACGCAAACCTCTGGAGTTTAATCCTCCAGGAGTGTCAGATATCTGGACATGCATCCCCTACTATCAACAGTTAAGATGAACTCTGACACTTTGGCCTTCGGGAGTTCTTGCTTCACACAATCCATTTTCCTCTGGAGCACTAAACCTCCGAAGCGAAGGATCTGGTGCCACGTGTCTCCTGACAACAACGGCTAGGATGGACTTCGACACTTCAGGAGGTTGACTCACTCCTCGATTGAAATCTCCTGAAGTTGGTCAGTGCTAGACTGATTACCTCATAGATCTGACGGTCGGGATGGCTCCCAGGAATCCTCAGATCTAGGGTACAAATAACTTTGGGACTTCGGGGATTTTTACTTCCCTTACACCAAAATTTCTCAATTCGTCGAACTTGAGAAGTCTAAAGGACTCAAGGGTTTGATTCCCGCACTCCTTCTTGTATCCAACAGTCACAGCAGACCTTATCTATTCCTGAACGGTTCTCATTTGTTCATCTTCTGAACAAAGGAACCTTCCCTTTCGATACTTCAATCTCGCTATTTTTCTTGAGCTTTGTTGGCTCTGAAAGGCTTAAGATATTTGTTCTCTTTCTCTTGAACGTAACTCTTGGAAGAATTATTCTGCGCACCCCTTACGCTCATTTCTTAATCTCTAGAACTTAAGTGGTTCTTGTTCTTTGCTTGCCTCATAGAGAGCCTATGCATGCATGCACTATCTCTCCTAAGCTTTAACAAACTCGTTCCTCCAAGGAACTCAAAACGACTAGGAGGGTCGACATGCATACATGAAATTGTGCCCAAGGTCGACGAACTCACAGTGCATGGCTCTAGCTTAAGCCACCACAGGGCCCAAGCATTTACAAGTATAAAACATGTTCAATCCACATAATTTCCTACTTGCCTAATTACACAATCAAGAAGACACAAAAAGGGATATAGTATAAATCATTAAGAAAACATATCCATCCTTGCAACATCATAGGATATCCAACTTTAATTCACAGTACCACTTAAATACACAAGATATGCGATTACTTATCTATTATAGGTGGTAGCCAACTAACTGGCTGTGGGTGTTCATCCTTCCACCCGACCATAGGCTTAGAGGCATTCATTCTTAGCACTATGGCCACCCCCGTGCCAATCCATGATATCACCAAGGAACTCTCGCAGTTCTCAAGGATTCTTTCTCTGTTTCATCTTCTGCTCGGGTTCTGTTCTCTGCAAACTTTCATAGATTTCCCTCTCCGTTATGGCCTTGGCAAGGTTTATTATATGTTTCACTCAGCATCAATCTCACGACCTTGTGTTCATCATCTTCTAGAGAGCTCCATGCATCTCCCTTATGAGCTTACGCTCTTGTCTGGTGTCTCTTCTCTGGTTGTCCATGTGTATGTATCTTACCTTCCTTCTTTAGGAAGGTTTTCGACCTATCATGTTCCTTCTGTCATAAGGAATCTCGGATCTGCAGGTCTCTGTGGTACTTCGGGATGACATTCTGCAGCTAGACCATGATTCCAGTCATGGGGGTGGTTGATAATTCAACCACCGGTCCTTTCTTTATTAACTGGTTTCTCCCCTTGGGATCCGAAGGAGATTTATTATCCCCATCAAGGGAAATTTGGGGTTATTTGATATAATGAACCCTCTCTTATAGTTTTCACATTCTTTCCTCTAGTGGTATCATGGCCAGTACTTTCAAGGCTTCACCCCCACAGTTAGTTATTGGAAACTCAAGCAATAATATATTTACACTGTCCACATGCCTTAGCATGGTAATCCTATTTTATGATTAATTACAAAATGGGGGAAACATGGGTGTTACACATGAATACTTTTGGGCTAAGTGCGAGAACTCTCTCAAAAAAGAATGAGCACAAGATGCTTCCATATCCAAAAACTTTAATCTTGTCAATATTGCAGCAGTCAGTTGTGCCTTCATGTTCTATAATAATGAGGTACTCCAGTCATAAATTACTAGAAGAAGACACTCTACTACGTAAAACATATGTGGCCGAGAGGCATGGTGTAAAGTGGTAGACCCTACAATCTAGGTAATCATCTGAAGGATCACTTTCAAACTCAAGTCTTTTATTTTGTGAATTGGTATATCACTCTCAAGACTTTGCGTACCATGTATATAATACTCTCTGATGTAGTCCTCGATAGTCATCCCTTTACCACCTCAAGTTTGGAGATTTACCACATCTACTCTATAGGATAAACTGGTAATAAAGTATATATCTTTGACTTCGATGGTCAAGGATTGACCATCTAGCATGAAGGCATCAGCCTCTGGATACCAATATCCAATCAATAACTTAAATGAAATAACGTTTTTGGTAATTTGCTATATTATATAGAATTTCTAACCCACTTTTGTATAGTTTTTTTTTTCCTTTTTTGGTAATTATATGGCCTAATAGACCATATTTTTAGGATGCAATTCCTATTTTAGTTGATATTTTGCAAGCAAGATGATTGGAATTGTATCTTTTTACCTGTTAATCCTATGTTTTCGACTCATCGAGGTTCATCACTGGTATATATGATAGGATCATTTTCCACCTTGCATTTGCATTATCAGTGACCAATTATACATATTCCTTAGGTTCAACCCCACTTGTTGGTGACACAAACCTTTCCAACGTATTTAATTCGTTTAGTTCATGGTAGAGCCTACCTTCATGGGCATCCTAGTTTAGCACCTTTTTTTCCTTTTGGCTCCCATGTTGAATTTCTTCTAGGCTCAGGAGTTCTGGTAGTCTCACAATGACATTGTGTCAAAAACCTCATGTTCTTGTCAATATTTTTCTGTCTTTTACCCACAAGAATCTCATATTTATATGTTTATTTGTACTACTAAATTGCATTTATCGTCTTGCGCTTTTGAGCCTAATGCCAACTTCATCTTGTTGTTGCTTAGCCACTTCCTTTCACATTCTCATTAGTTTCTCGCCTTGCATATTATTGTCGTTGCAATTTGACACCTGTAATCTAGGAGGAAATATTCCCCCGAGTGTCCATATTCTTCACATGCTTTCCTTACATTGAGCATAGGTATCTTCCTTGTTCTTTGAACTAGTTTTATCACCCGTAAAACTCATTTCATCCATGTATACTAGAATTATTTTATTCTTTTTCATGATTTCATAATATGAAATAGACAAAAAAATAGTGTGGGAATGCATCTTCTATATCCATATTGGTAGCATTCGAGTCACCTTTGAACAAAGCACAAAATTTTGAGTCAATTCTCAACAGTTTGGGTTTAGTATAGCTTTAGGAAGCTAATCCAGTTACACAGAGTTTTTACTTCTCAGACTAGTTAATATTCTAGTCACTATGAAGAGTCTATTGTTGCCTCCTACATCATATACTTATGCCAATGATCATTTCCAGTCTATGCTACCTAGGTCACATAATTTTTCGTGTTCTTTTTCAAAGAAATTTTAACCTATGTCGATCATTCTGTAGAATTCTTGTATTTGCAAATCGGCCTTCTCGTGTGTCAAGTACATCTCATAATTAGAAGTATCTTTGTCCTATACTCATGTTGGTATGGAAGTTCCTCATTAACTTCCTACCAACAGGTTAAGCTCTTATTGACTATGACAAATTACTCTAAGAGTTTAGCCTATAGTGCCACACTATCCTTATTTGCATCATTGATAGTTAACCTTGTGCTCAATAGATGACATTCCATCATTGGTTGTTGACTGATTGGTTTCCCTTGTGTTTGATGAAAAGAAAATTATTCATACATTGGGATTCGTGTAGTAGATTGGATTCCATTTTTCCCCATTGGTGGTTTCCTCTCCTTTTTCAACAGTCTTCATTATTGGCTATTATCTAGAGGGTTTTGTTCATGCACTATTTATATATGGTGCACACAGGGGATGTACTTCATGGTGGTCCTTACAATATTTCATTCGGGTCCTTCCAACTCTTTGGCATTCTACTAATCCTCATGTTAGATGACATGGGATGTGTTAATTCCCTCCTTCTGACAGATCTCTTCCTATCAAATTCAACACATCTTGCTTCAGGACATGGATCTAGAGTCATTTTTAGTATCTTGGGGCTTGTATTCATCAGTGCTAGGTTCCCTCACTATTGACAGTGGGAATACATCAATATCTCCTTATTGGTAGATTCTACCAAGTGTTTTACATCAGATCCTTTATTCACACTTGTTATATTGTACTAGGTACCTTGACGCCAATTATCATTATCAATGGGTTGTCTCACATTTGTTAACGATATACATCAATGATCGATAATCAAATGGTGTCTCACTTTGTTCTACTTCAATACATATATTCACATAGTGCAGACTCATACCATGGTGATTGGGTTGAATACCTCATGAATGTAGTAGCATCACCTCTTTTTATGTTGTTGTCCGATTTGCGATTGGATAGTACCACTCCACACATCGGTACTTGTGAAGTATTGGTTTTCCATCTCTTGCCCCATATGTCCTTTATTGATTCTGAGACATAGATCCATTGTGTATTTGTTTGTGGCTATTATATCTGTTTGACATGGATCCACCATGTATCTCTTTCATGGCCATGATCATGGCTTTATATATATCTTACATGGATTTGCAGTGTACTTGATTGATGACCATGCTTATCATCACACATGATCATGGGTATGTCCACCTCGGGAATTGAGTTTTTCTGACTTGTTTCAATGTTGGTTTTTGTTCTTAGATTGAATTCTTGAGACCTTCACCGCTGACTAACTACTCTTGAAGACTTATAATGTATTTTGACCATAATTTTATCTTTTGACCTCACACAATAGGGGGAATTTGTTATAGCATAAAATTCCACTTCTAAATCTTTGACGCTCTTGTTGGCCTTATCCCTATCCTCCTTACAGAAAAATATTCCCCATACCTCCTTGAGTCCTAAAAAACAAAATTTTGAAGGATGTGCATACCCTGACAACTATACTACCCACGTGCACACGGGATACTTAAGGGACATCAGTGTACATGATAATAAATGTTCAAAAAAAATATAATTATTCCCAAATCAAAGATGAGTTACGGGATTGGTTAGTTTTCTAACTCCTTTTTCCCGTACTCAATTGTCTCTAACTAACTAGAGACCGCATAAAAGGAACATTTTCCTCATGGAGAAAGGTAATGATACTTTTCACATTCAAGAAAGCACTCATCTAGTTATTCATGTTGAGTTTGTAAGCCCATTTTATCCCTATTGTTGCTAATTTAATGACCTAGAAACCCTTGTTTCTAGTTTCCCTCTAATCACCAACCTTATCTTGCCAAGAGTTTCTCTTTATACTCTCTTTGGGCCTATGGTGACTTCAATGTCAGTAACATCCTTATAGCAGGAGCCGGGGTAGAGGAATCTAGGATCTCTTTCGACAGAGAAGCACCACATCAAGTAGGTATAAGTTGTAACCACCTTGTTGTTATTCATTAACAATACAAAAAACTTGTTCCTTCGAAGTATCTTGTGTTATTATTGTTCATATTTACAATGGTTTTGTATAAATTTCAGTAGAATACTAATTGCTTCATTATTTTCCGTTATTTTTCATAGAACTAACAGGTAGTTATTATTATAACTACCTCTCCGTATATATATACTTGTTCAAGGTTTTTGCAGGTTGTAGAGAAACCTTTGGGAATGAGTGAAAGGACTTCATCAATCAAGAACAACACCGAACGTTGGGATCCTGGTGAGTTGAGTTTCCTCTTTTTCAATGAGTTAGTTATTCTTGTGAAATTCGATTATTATATCTTAGTTTGGTATTTTGTTTGGAATGTACTTTGTATATGGTCATTAGTACATTGTAGTAATACCACTATTGTAGGGGATTTTCCATGAAAGCATGGAGTTATCAATTATATGAATCTCTATTGAACTACATTGGCCACATCTCAATTCATGCAACTGAGAGCTCATTTGGATTAGTTATAGCAGTTGAAATATTGTCTAGAACAAGTATGATGTTATAAATGGTTTCACATCTACTCCTCTTCACTTAGACTGATCTATGTGGACTAATTATGAATGATCAATATGTGCATGTAAGTATCGTTATCCTAAAAATATGATCTAAGCAATTCCTATGAAATTTTATATGACAAGATCTATGAAGTACTTGCTTCCATGCATATAAATTGTTTCATAAGCATTAGTAATGGAAGGGTTTGTAAACATTGGTATTATATCATGTTTTAATATTTTGTCAACAAGGTGTGTAACAAAATTATCTCATAGACATAGTAAGCCCACTGAACTGTTGGTGTCTGCAATCTTCATATTTGAAAACCCGACTATAGATTTTTGTAATAACAATGGACTTTCCCCAATTGAGAAAGACAACTTTCCACCATATGGAAATCATTTTTTGGATCATAAACCCACTTGTTGAGTTACAAAAAATTAGGAACAAAGATATTATGTATGAGTAGAAGGATAAATTTGTGAATTGTAGAATAATGATATCAAAAATGACTAAAGAGAAAGGAGATACAAAATGAATATGTGTAGTGGAGTTAATATGCTCTAATTTTGATGTACTAAAATATAAAAATCCAACAAAAGTCACCTATGATAGTCATTCTTTATGTGTTTTGTTATCACCCCATAAATTATGGGAATCAACTGATGACTTGGATATTATCTGTATCTAGTGTTTTTATTGACAAATGATTTTTCATTATGCAAATAATTTGAGAAAAAGAAAAGGAAAAAGAAAAGAAAAAAGAAAAGAAAAAAAGGAAAAAGAAAAAGAAAAGAGGGCATACAAGAATTGAAAAGAAAAAGCCCCATGCAATAATAGTAACTTGGCCATACCTTTCAAGCATGGCCAAGTTATTTTTAAATTTAATGTTGCTAGGTTAGTGAATAAATCTGACCAGACTATCTAATCCTGGTCAGATAGCCCTTAGGCTAGAGTAGTGAATAAATCTGACCAGACTGTCTAATCCTGGTCAGATAGCCCTTAGGTAGAGTAATTTCTTAACCCAACAGTTTAATCTAGGTTAATTGTCCTAGGAAGATAGGTTAGCATGTAGGTTAGTTGCTTCATTTGCTTCACCACCCATGAAACCAGATTGATGAAAAGATACACCATGTCTCCATTGCCTCAGAATAGTTTAGATGATGTCCCCTTGGTGGTGTCTATGTGAAAAATTGGGAAAAACCCATAAAAGGCACTTATCCTAAGTTTTCCCGACACATACTTTTTCATCTCATGACTTATATATCCTACACTTATCAGCG
>SNQJ01S0057165.1:93376-115825 GCA_010110895.2 Picea sitchensis
ACTTCACCTTTTGAAGTATTGGGGGTTGTTGATCTTTACACCCTAACGCTATCAGACTGTAACTATTTTTGAAGATATCTGCCATTAATAAAGAGGAAGCACTTTTATAGGATTCTTGCGTGTATTCACTGGTGACGTTTTTCTCTAAGTTGAATGTTTTCTTGCTTTGTGATCATATCGTTTTCTGAAACTAATCTTTAAAAGTAACGTATGTTGCAGGATTTATCTTAGATACCCTATTTCTGACTTTAAAGGTTTTAATGTTTATCTTCTAAGGTTTTCAATTAAGGAATTCTTAATTGCTTCTTGGTTGAATGATCTTTCTCATATTTTCTTCTTTCCATCATTGGAACTATTAAAGATCCAGTGAGTATATTATCTCGCCCTGTGGGAGTTTTCCTTTATGCTTATGGTTTGTATCTCATGTTTGTTATAACACAGACCCCATAGCCCAATGGAGGTGTAGACTGTCTCAACCAATTCAAAAACACTTTTACAACAAAACCTACCTGCTTCTTTACCTAGCCTAATATCTAAAGTCAGAAAACAAAGCTAAATCATATAGAGAGATCCCTCTCTGAAGCTGGAAGGGCTAGATCCCAGCTTTAAAAGTGGTTGGATAAAGTTACCTTCGTAGATTTATTCTTTTTCAACCTCTAGGAAATTTACCAAGTGCTAACATGTTCTATGCTTATTGTCTCTCCTTTAATCACCTCTTGGATAGTAGCAAATGTGTGGTGTGCATGTAGAGGTTTTTCTTGTTATCGTAATCAGAGAAATAATACAATTTTTCATTGTAGAAAAGCAATCTCTTGGTGCAATCCAAATGTTTGATAAAATTTTGAAGTGAACAAATAAATGACTTATTTGAGGCACTTAGCCCCACTTTGAAATAAACCTCTAAAAATGATGCATATGGTTAAACATTGTGATAGAGGAAAGATATTGAGGACTATAAACCTTTGGTACATCATGTGTGCATTAATCAATAAGTAGTAGAAAAGTGGTGGAAAAATCCTGGTGAGAAAATGTGATCTTATTAGCGTGAAATCAACCTAATAATTACTTACACAAAACAAAAATACTTAGAATAAAAACTATATATACATAAAAACAAAATTACGTGTCAATTTTGGCTTAGTTCTCATTACTTAGCAATTAAAATATAAAGATGGAAAGATACACTGTGAGATGAATGTCTATGTGTAACATACCCCAACTTAACCAAGGAACATCACTTGCAGAAAATACACATAAATTCAAAATTTCTTCTGCTAATTAATTCATGTAGCTTACCTGCTATAGATTGAACATGTTTTCAACTAGATTTTGATACCCATAAATTAAATGCATCTACAACATTCTAAAGGAATGTAATGAATCCAAATAATCATCTACAACAACACCTAAAACCATTCTCATACACATGATAAAATACACGACCATATAACTCATAAGATAACTCAGAAAATAGATAAGCACTTATCTTTTTAAAATGTTTGTGCAACTAACTACTTGGGAAGGACATTCTACCCAACCATAGACCTGATGCTCCAAATCTCTATAGAAATTCACCCCTGAGTTGGATCTAGGAATCCACAAGAGAAGGGTGCCTCTCACAGTACACTCATAGCTCAAAATTGCACAACCCACTGGTATTCTCCTACAACTATCCTGAATTTCCTCCATCTCTCTTCCTCTTGACCTGCCCAACCCAAGGAATGTACCCCTTCACTACTCTTGGTCCTTCAAGCATCCCATTTGTTTATCAGGGTCTCTTTGGCACATGTAACCAAGAATATATTTGTTGGGAACTCAATGGATCTCATTGTTAATAAAATCTACCAGGAAAAACAACAACAACACTTGTTCTAGTGCAACTCACCCAAGAGTTGACTCTTCAAGCCTGACAACATGGATATTTAATCTTCTGATCCAGAAATATCCAAAAAATGCTCCACCATGATCCATAATTCACCCCGCTTTATTGGTATAGCTCCAATGCTCTTTTTCCTTGCTCTCCCCTTCTTGTTCATGAAAAAATTGAATCTGAAAAACTGCCTATTCTCCCCCATACGAATTTCCTCTATTTTCCCAAGATGGTTGACTGCACACTCCGCCAAAGGTTGATTATATTGCATCCTTATGCTTCCAATAACTATGGAAATGTCTTCTACACCCACCCCCTGATAGTTATTTAATGATTGGGCTCTCATACACTCAAGAAGAAAAAGGAAGTTGTCCCCAATGGTGATAAAATTCAGAAATCTAGGTTGAATTAATACACATAATTAATTTCCTTCTTGAACCCCTCTTATACAGTCCTAGAAATTTTCCTCTCTTGTGGATCAATCACCCCCCATCTCTGTCCATATTCTCAGCAGTTGGTATCACATTATATTTATTAAAATCATAAAATACAATTCACATATTACATCGCTTGGAGATAGTCATATTCATATCTACATTATGCATAAATTAAAATGAGGATTATAGTGGGGATGTTACATTCCCTCTCCCATACAATTATGCACCATCCTTGGTGCACACTATGTCTATATACATCACAATGCTTTAAGAAATAAAATTTTGCAATTTCAGAACTCCAACAACAACTCCAACAAAAATCTTGTATTCCTCTCAACCTCCTGACCCAAGGAATGCACCATTCATCTATCCGGGCTAACCCAAGGAATGCACCATTTTTTATCAAGGCCCCCAACACAGGTTGGATAGGACTCTAAGATGTGGTTCTGAAACTATAGCTTCCCAAAATGGAGTCTTGCATTTTATCTTTCATTTTCCTCAAAATTGACAAACAATTGTGGGTATTCCTCTTTCATAGTTTCTTGATGCTCCCATGTTTCATCTTCAGGACCATAACAGGTCCATTGAACCTTTACCAGCCCTATGGATTTGTTCCTGAGCACTTTGACTTTCCGGTCTAGGATACATATTGGTTCCACCTCAAAATCCGCTTTGTTTTCCACCTGGATCACAGTCCAAACAATTATGTTATTAGGATCAGGCACATATTTATTTAATAATGACACATTAAAAACATTATGCACCCTCATGGATGTAGGAAATGCTAACATGTATGTAACTGGCTCTATCTTCTCTAATATTTCAAAAGGCCCACAATATCTTACTACCAACTTTGGTTAGCAACCCAATATTATCAAACTTATCGTCACTTTCACTTTGAGAAAAGCATGTTCATCCACTTTAAAATATCTAAAAAATATATTCTTATCTGCATAAATTTTATGCATGTCCTGGGCAACCTTTAAATTCTACCTGATCTTTACCATTTGTTCTTCCATTTCCTTTAACAATTATGTCCCAATGATAGCCCTTTCTGTTGGGTTATCCCAAATCTTTGGCGTGTTGCATTTCCTGCCATATAAAGATTCAAATGGGATAATTTTTAATGAGGCATGATACCCATTATTGTAAGCAAATTCCACTAAGTGGATATAGTCTTCCCACTTTGATGGTTGGTCCATCACGTACATTTTGAGCATGTATTCAATGATTCTGTTAGTCCTCTCTATTTTCCCATGTGACTTTGGGTGATACGATGTACTAATATTTAAGTTTGTCCCAAATCCCTTGAACAAACCTTTCCAAAAATTAGATGTAAATTTCGGATCTCTATCTAAAACAATTACCTTAGGAACTCCATGTAGCCTAACAACTTCCTTCATGTAAATATCTATAATTTTTGTTGCCTTGTGTGTGGTCTTCACAGGAATACAATGTGCATCTTTTTTTTATTTTTCGGCCACCACCATGATGGAGTCATGTTGCTTCATTGTTCTAGGAATCTTTGTAATGAAATCAATTGTAACCACTTCCCATTTCAACTCAGGAATGGGAAATGGTTGTAGCATCCCCACTGGATTTCTATGATCTATTTTTACCTTTTGACATTCTAGACACATGGATATGTAATTAGCCACTTTATTCTTCATTCATGGTCAGAAGTATTGGCTTCTTATAGATGCAATTGTCTTTTGATACACTGGGTGCCCAACATATGACACATTGTGCATTTTCTTCAAAACTATATTTTTTCCTAAATTTGGCACATATATTTTTCCTTTGTACATGAGGATTCCATCCTCTTTCAACTGATAATAATTAAAATTTTGTTGTAAAATACCTTTCTATAAGTTTTCTTTTATTTTTACATATTGTTGGTCTAAATTTGCAGCCTCTAAAATTCTTTATTTTAAATCTATGCTAAACATACTAATGGCTAAAATGTGCATTTCATGAGCTCTTCTTTTGAGTGCATCAACCACTTGATTTTATTTTCCTTTGATATTCTTAATTTCAAAGTCATATTCACTCATAAAATCCATCCATCTAGTTTGTTTGGCATTTAATGTTGGTTGTCAAAACAAATTCTGCAGACCACAATGATATGTCCTTAGCTCAAATATTTGACCCATGAGGTAATTCCTCAACATTTTTAATGCATGGACAATTGCTACCAACTCCAAGTCATGTGTAGAATAATTCCTTTCATGCTCCTTTAATGTTTTAGACTTATAGCATACCACATGATCATTTTAACCAAGGACTCCACCGAGCCCTTCCTTTCACACATCTATGCACACTACAAAGTCTTCATCTGGATCTACAATATTTAATATTGGTGCACTTGTTAAAATATCTTACAATCGTTGAAAACTTTCCTCACACTTGGGAATCCATTAAAATTTCACTCCCTTCTTTTGTAAAGAAGTGATTGGGCTTGCAACCATTGAAAACCCCTTTACAAATCTTTGATAATAACCTGAAAGACCCATAAAATATCTAATCTATGTTACATTTCTTCGCGCTGACCATCCTCTAATGGCCTTTATTTTTCTCTGGATCAACTTCTATCCCATCTATTGGAATAATATGCCCCAAGTGGTGAATATTTTTTTGATAAAAGATGCACTTACTTAACTTGGCATACAACTTATGTTCTCTCAAAACTTGCAACACCATTCTTAAATGTTTCCCATGTTCTTCTTTTGTCTTGGAGTAGAATATAATACCATCCAAGAAAACAATTACAAATGTGTCTAGGTACTCCCTAAACACTTCATTCATCAAGCACATGAAAATAACTGGGGCATTTGATAGCCCAAATGACGCTACTGTAAATTCATAATGCCCATATCTTGTTTTGAAAGTTGTGTTACTAATGTCCTCTTCGTTTATCCTCACTTGATGATATCCTGATCCCAAGTCAGTCTTGGAAAACATTCTTTCACCCTTCAATTGATAAAAATTATCATCAATCCTTGGAAAGGGATATTTTTTCTTTATGGTGATATTATTCAAATGCTTGAAATCAATACACATCCTTAAGGTCCCATCCTTCTTGTTTACAAAAAGAACCGGGGCTCCCCAAGGTGACACACTTGGGTGTATATACTCCTTCTTTAACAACTCTTCAAGCTGCATTTGGAACTCTTTTAATTCTGTTGTGCCCATTTTGTAAGGTGTCTTGGACACTGGGGTAGCTCCTCGCACCAAATAAATAGAGAAAACAATGTCTCTCTTTGGTGGAAATCCTAGGATTTCCCTAAAAACATCTTCGAAATATTTCAAGATTGGGTGGTGTTCACTACATGTCACTTTATCTTTGGCTTCCTCTTCCATATGGGATGAAAAAATTTGGCATCCTTTCCTAAAAATATTTTTCAGTTGCATGGTTGGTATTTCTCTCACAACTACAACTCTCAGAATTTCTTTAATATTTCCTTGCTTACTTTCCTCATCAAGACGAGTTATTGTCTTGTTGTAACAATCTAGGACGACATGGTGTTTCTCTAACCAATCCATGCCAATTAGACAATCATATGAACCCAACAATATTATCTTAACATCTACATTTGTGTTGAGTCCATTCATGTATATTGGACAATCTTTTACCAATTCATCGATCTTTCTCTTGGCCCCTGTGGCTAACTGAACTAACCAAGATTTAATATGTTTATTCCTTTGCAAATGAAATCTCTCAACAATGTTAGAGTTTATGTAACTATGTTTATCTCTAGAATCAATTAAAATTTATATGGGTTGATTATTAATGTTACCTTCCACTTCGATCATGGGGGATTGCTACTCTACTTGCTTGTTGTCCAAGAATGAATAAATCCTTGGCATACTCCCTCCCATGTATTCAATTGTTTCAACCATCTGAATTTTTTGGACAATCCTCATTCTTTCACCCTTGTGAGAGAAGTATCTATATAAGTGATTTCCCTTACATCCCCAACATTGTACATCATGATTCCTTGGCATTTTCCCAAATGAATCTGTTTTATTTTGTTCATTTTGGGTTGGTTTTCTTTTTTTATTTTCTTGGGAGTTGTTCTTGAAAAATGGTGGCTTAAAACCTTTTTTCCTTTGCTCCTTCTTAGCCTTTATATTGTCATTCCAAGTCTATTGGAAGACTGGCCTCCCTCTACTCTTCTCATAGAGATGATTTTCTCTCCTTATGGCTCCTTGCAAAGTTTTGGGGTTATCACATTGAATCTTGACATTCTAGAAAGAGAGTAACCCACTCAAAAACCTTTGGATTTTGACCTTTGCATACTTTATGAAGTAGGCATACTTTATGAAGTAGACATACTTCAGCAAGTCAAATAATCTCTTATCATACTCATCCATTGTCATGCTTCCCAACTTGAGTTCAAATAAATATTTCATCTTCCTCTCATATTAATTCTCAAACAAATATTTCTCTTAGAAATATCCTTTGAGCTTCTTCCATGATACCTTCCTCTCATAAAATTGTTTTTCTTGCTTAAGTTGATCCCACCACATGGTTTTCTTTCCTTGCAAGTGGTAGGTTGCAATTCTTATTTATACCTTGGAGGGATAATCATGTAACTAGAAATATTTTTTCATTTCCAACAACCAGGCCTCAACCTCTTCCCCGTTCCTATGCTCACCATTGAAAGTAGGTGGCTTAATTTTCCTGAGTTCACCTTGTAGTATGTCTCCCTCACGCCTTCTCGTGTGTCTCCTCATAGGGGACACACTTGGGCTGCTCCCTGGACTTGAACTTGCATGAGCTCTCCTAGTGGATTTATCTAGTGAATTATGGCTCCTACTCATGCTTTTTGACTTCCTTCCATTCCCATCCTCATCCTTTCTGCTATGGGATCTAGATGATGTCACTTTTCTAGCGCTAGTTGTTTTCTTTGTGCCGGAATATTTATTGGCTTGCCTCTACAACATGTTCAAGCTCTAAAGTATCTCTTCTCGAGCCTTCATAATCTTCTCGTTATCAACCATTTATCTCTACACTTCTCTTTGTAGACTTCTCATAGTTACAAGCTCATGCATGTATCTTATTCCATTGGACTCGGTCTCACCATTTCCCATGCTGACATGTAGCCCTATGAATTCCTCTCCATGACTATAGAACCCTTGGGAATATTCCATGGTTGTAGTTCTCATATAGGGACCAACCGCCTTCCTATACCTCTAAACTCTACAAGAAAATGTGCATGCAAATAAATTTTTGTTAGACAAAAATATATACATACACAATTTTGGAAAAGAATACATAAGCTTTTTTTTTTTCTCTTTAATGCCACCAATCATCTTTTTTTTTTTGTTGATTGTAACTTATGCTGCCCAAATCATTTTTTGGGGTTGATAGATGGATTCTCCCTTCCAAGATATTTCCAATGAGTACTTTCTTTCTCAATTATGAGCTCTAAGTATAAAGTTATGGCCATCTAAATATTACTAATTTGCCCCATTTTACATTTTTCATTTTGGTGCAAGTAATCCCAGACACCAACTTATGCGACTTGTAGAAGTAAATATGTCAAGAACTAGAGAAAAGTTTGTATGAGACATAGATAATAATTATGACATAGGACTCATAAACACTATGATATTTTTATTCCAATTCGCTAGTAAAAAACTACGACAATATGGAAATGAAAACTTTGTCCTTTTTCACCCATTTTTCCAGACTTGGAATTTTTAGCCAAACAAGCTATCTCTCAAACAATGCACTTCTGTAAAAATTTCAATAAACCAAATTTGTCTGGATTGGTGAGTATGAAAAAAGTTGAGTGTATAATTGTTTCCATATTTTCCATTTGGTGACCCTTTTCCTCGGAAAATCCCAAAAAGTGGCCCAAAATAGTGGATTTTTCCATGTTTTAGCATCCCCATTTCAATCCCCTTTGTATTTATTCAATTCCTTCATGGGTTGTTTCCATGCCCACTTTCTAGACTCTCTCCAAGAATTTTAGCTTGATTTGGACATTTGACAATGATTTGGACCTAGATCTTTAAAAACCATTAATTTTCAATTTATGACAAATCCAAACAGAAATGGGAAATGGAACTCTCTGCCACTTTTTTATCCCTCTTTATTGTGGACAAAACCCAAAATTTTCATCTCATTCTGAGTTAATATGCTCATGTTATGTCCAAAATAATTCTTGTTTCCATAGTTTTTTTTCGACACTGTGGAACAATTTTGCCTACGTGGAATCTTTGTTGATGTGGAATTTTGGGTCCACATGGAACCCTAAGGTGATGCCATGTCACCCTTCTGGCCTGACTTGTCTTTCCCCATCAATCTTGTCTCTCTCTTACCTTTTACGTTGACCTTAAATATTAATAAAATATTAATATTTTGCGAGCCCCACCTGCCTAGATGACACACATCTGACCCTAGATGGGACAAGGGTTCCAAACTGACTGTCAACTTCCATGTGGGTTGTTCCCATCCCACACCTTTACCTTGACATGTGAAAACTTGCATGACTCCCAGATCTAATGACCGACATTGGACGAGATCGACAAAAGAGAGGCCATGTCGCATCCAAAATGTTCCCAAGGTTTAACAATCCTTTGGGTCATGTATTTCCAAACTCCATTCCACGTGGCACAATCTTTATGGTGTCGCATGGTACAATGCCTCAGACCAAATCCTCCTCGCTACCCATGCAACAATGATTTATGGTATTGGCCATACCACCGCCTCATGTGTCTTCCACGTTACTTGCCACCATGCCACCTATTGCGCCTCTTTTGTCACCTAAATGAGCAAAACATAGGTGCTTACAAGCCCAGTTGGGTTAGCTAGGCAAGACAACAGTGAATGCAAGAGTTAGAAACATAAATCATATTATATAAAGAAAATACTAAGCTAAGAACAATAAAATAAATTAAACTAGGGTGCATAAGGACATTAGAACAAGAAACAAACAAGACTCATGCCACCAATGGAAAGGATTGTATTAGTGGAAAGAAAACACCAAAGAGAAAGGGAGAATTTGGGTTCCCTCTTCCTCCAAGGGAGGGCTCTTGAACCCCCAAGATTAAGCTCTTCTTACAACTAGAAACTTGAAAGAAATGGTGAAAGAATCCCAAGCTCATTCACTCAAGAGGTGATGTGAATAGCTCAAATGAAATGATGCTTGTATGCTCTTGACAAGGAAAGAGGATCCTCCAAGATAATATAGGCAACATAACAATACAAATTAATTCCTTGAAAGTGTAGTGCACCCATGGCCTCTTTTTATAGAAAAGATTTGAGGTATTATTCAACTAGCCTTTAGTGTGAACAAGGGGCTATTTAGGGCACCCTTAGTTCTTTGACCAGCCACCCAGCCAAATTCATCCAAGATTTGGATGTCAAATCGACTTGGAAGCTGAACCAGAAGTGGATGGGAGGTTGACCAATATCATAAATGCACCGTTCTGAGGTGTGTGCATCTTTTAGCATCCACAGTCGCGCCTCGAGCGCATGCGCACTTTTCTGGCGTTTTTTACTGTCGCACATGTGCACGCTTCCTATATATCCTTAGCGCATGCTGATTTTATAACTGGTTGTATAGTTTTGGACCTTTTGGAAATGCATTTTTGGTAATTTTTGGTCCATGGGTGAACTAATAGTTGTTTGAAGATGCTGGATTCCTGTAACCATTTGCGGAAGAAATTTCAGTGATAACAGATGCCTCCTGATGGATGAGGTTAGGAGAATACGGAAAGCCAAAATTAACCAATGTTTCTTCTACTGAGAGTACCATTGTAAGAAAGAGTGACCCGTTGGAGGGAGAGGGGAACCTGTAGAACCCAACCTTCTGCAAGGTGAAAAAATAAATTGTGTACAAACAAGGCAGGCATGCCCCATGCTCGTGTTATGTAACTCAAAAATGTGTAAGACAATAATTGAATATGTGTGTTGGTGTAGATGACTGCAGCACCCTCAGGGGTGTGTTGATAACAATAGAGGACAATTATGATGGTGAATAAAATCTGAAAACAGGCGATGACACTTAGAGGAAGTGTCGAGGATTCGCAGGCATTGATGGTCTAACAATGTTTAGAGGTCTCTGGAAAATATAAAAACAACTGCACTAGTCGCAAAGTAAGACCCACCACAACAGGAGAAAGTGTTGAAATCGAATGTGGTGGGGGTCAACGACATCAGAGAGCAATGGTGATTCTCTCTGTGTCGTTCGAGACTCCTCATTGTAAAGGTAATGAGAGTCAAGATATTGTCACCCTGCTGGAAACTGTGTTGATGTCGACAGAAAGGGAGACACGACTTCAGGAAGAGGAGGGCTTCATGAAATCTACTTGGAAAAAATAAGGAACTGATGAGTAACATGGATGAATTCTAGGAGTAGTGAGACTCAAGACTTCCTTCGGTTGGGGAGATATGTAAAGTGGAAGCAACCGTGAAACTAAATCTAGTGTCAAGGGGAAAACTAGATGAGGGTAAATTGGGCCAGAGGTGTGACAAAATGGATAAACATAGAGATCAAAAGTTGTATGGGTTGTAGGATACTCGAGGTTTATGGATAATGTCATGGATGTTAGGAAGTGAGAAATTCCCCAACCAAGGGTGACAATGGTTTCTTTTCCGGAAAAAGGAAGGCCGCTAAAGGAGACAACAGAAAGCTATGAAAATGCAGAAAAAGGGTTTGTACAATTACTAAAAGAATAAAAAATAATAAGTTGGGATAACTATGTAGATACAGAAATGGGTGCCCCAGTGTAAGATGGCTTGGCCTGATGATAGCACAAGTTTCTTGGAAAAACAAGTGGAGGGTTAGGGCCCCATAGGTGGGTTTCTATATTTAGGGAAATGTATGGAGGACAATCTGCAGATGGGAAAACTGGCAGTGGATGAAATGGATGGCTAACAATACCGCAGGGGTGCAGTTAAACTAGAACCATGATGAAGTAACCTGGGAGTCCACTAGGTAGGTTAGAAAAATGAGGAGAAGGAGTATGTGGTTGATTCTCGACGCGATGTAAGATTATCAGGACTCCCATTCCTAAAGGGTAAAAACAGCATGAGTGTCAAAGTGCCCAGGGGGACTATGAATGGGACAACTCATGTGGGTGAGAGTGCTACCGAGTGACAGTACCGAAATGCAGTGGAGGTGATAGTACTGCAGAGCTAGATATAGGGATCCTAGAGGCAAATATCGGAGGGTGTGATTGGGAAATGCATTGTGATATTTAGAGGGAATGACTACATGCCAATGTCGATAATATACCTGAAGGGAGACTGCTGAGATATGATGATCAAGTACCTACACACATGAAAAACGAATACCTGACGTGAACGATAATTGAAGAGAAAGATCATAGAGAAGTTATTCAATAATGTAAGAATGTGTACCTGAGTGTAATAGCAGAAAAATGTCCCCCGAGGGATAAGGATGGAAAGTGTCCTGGGGAATGGAATGGTGTAGGTGACGGGATGTTGATCATGTGGCTAAAGATGGATCGAAAAACGGACGTCCGAAGCTTCCGGAATGGAGTCTGGAAGTTTGGAAAAAAGGACTATATATAGTTGTAGGGCCCACAATGCCACCTCATTTGTACCTGTTGTCAGAGTGATTGGATGAGATATTTTCACAGGAGATTTGGAGATTCTGAGAGAATGAGACATCCGATTTAGGACTAACGAGCTTCAATTTAGTTGTCATATCCTCCTGCATAGAATTAGAGTTTTTGTTTGTGGGCAGGGCTTGTACGGAGGGTTGTATAGGGGGTTTTGTGGGTGTGGGCCCCCAGTGCGCAGTTGATCGAGAAAGTTACGTGCAATGGTGCGTGCCTATAATGTAGATATCCATGCGTGGGGGTGCCCCAATGGGGAAACTAGACGTGCATGGCATGCGCGCCTGTGAAAGGCGCAGCAGCGCATGCATGCGCGTCTGTAATCCTAACAGCTACGCATGCATGCACAACTGTGTAGTGAATAAGCACGCTATGATACGCGCCTGTATGGGAGATAGGGGCGCATGAATGCACCTTTGTCTGGCCAATAGTCATGCATGAGTGTGTGACTGAGGGATGAACAGGCGCGCATGTGTGCGTGCCTGTGGGAAAAAACAGCCACGCCTTGGAGGCAAAGCTGAAGGGTGTAAACACTTATCTTTTTTAGAGATTTTGATGTTTTTATGGATGAGATGGTTGATCAAGTACTGGATTATGTGGATGCATGGGATCATTTGGACGATGTCGGTTCACTGGAGAGAGAGAGATTGGTCACACCTTAGGGAGGTAGTGACCAATGAGGAGTTGTCGGTTCGCAATACTTTGGCATCTTGTGGGCTGCTGAAGTTCTTTGAGTGCCCCTTGGTGGGGCCACAAGAGTATTTACTGCAGTTCCTGATTAGGATGTGGAGTCCAGATCTGCATTTCTTTATGGTGTGAGGTGAGCAGCTGGCCTTTACTGCGGTGGAGGACATTTATTTTCTGACTGGGCTCCCTTTTCAGGGAAATCCCTTACCGGCGGAGCTCGTAGTACCTTGGGATGGGTAGTTGGCGATCTTAGGCCAGAGGTATTGTACGAGGGAGAAATTCATGTCAGGCTCCATGGTGAGTACTTGGGCGATGGATGCCCTTGTTCATCGTTTCATGGAAGCGATGGTTGTGAGAGTTTATGGGTCTCTTATGACTCAGCGGATCAGTGGGGGTCAACTGAGGATTATGGAGAGGGCACTGGCAGGTGATCATTTTACCCGGGGCTTGATGCTCCATGCCAAGATGGTAGGGCAGTTGGACAGGTGTCATATTGCTGACTCAAGGGAGTTTTCCTTTAGGTCCATCTTGGTTGCATGGTTTTTGGAGAGGGTGTCGATGTTGCACCCTAGAGTGTTGTTGGGCACACCTAGTGCGCAAGAGCCATGACTGAGGCAGTGGTCGACGATCCTGGTTCATCATGGAAGTGGGGAGGGTGGCCATTATTTCATGGCCGAGGCTGCACAGGTGTGGCAACAGATGTCGTAGATCATACTGCAGTATCCGTATTGTGGGGTGGACTTTCGGGGTGATCCGGACATGGTGTTACCTCCAGGAGAGGTGTTCAACTGCAGAGGTATGATGTGATTTTTTAATGGTTTGATATTTAGATAGTATAGCATGTGTATTATGTATGGATGGACGTTGATGCTATCATTTATTTGTTGTATGTGCAGATGTGGGACCTCTCAGGCGTGAGGTTGAGTTGGTTAGGGCATCGGCTCGTCAGGGGATAGTGAAACCTCCACGGAGAGAGCCACAGGTAGGAGAGAGACGACGACGTGATGACGTTGTGGTGAGGATCATTGATGATGACAGAGTGGCCAGGTGATGTTGTTTTGATGACCCCGGTGCAGGGCCATCGCATGCTCCTCCAGCTAAGGCCGGGGGAGAGTTCGAGGATGTTCACCGCCGCTTGGAGGCGGTACTACAGGGAGTGCTTGAGGGCATGTGATCACGGATCCTAGATGAGGGAGTCCTGGAGTAGTGTGTGGGTGTTCCGGTGGCATGGCAGGCCATGTTTCAGAGAGCGGTTGTAGTGGGGGTGACGATGATGGGGAGATTGCCTCTAGGACCTGAGGGACCCCTAGCTGGTGGGGCCCCTCCTACAGAGAGAGGGCCAGGTGGTGGAGCTCTAAGGGCACCATGAGTGCCTCTGTATTTATGTATTTGTGTACCTATATAGGCTGGTGAGCCCATGTTGTATATGGTGAGGTGGAACCATTTTTGTCTCTATAGGGTTGTGGTGGTCACCTACCTACGGATAGTGTACTTGATGTACTTTTTTGTAAACATTGATGATACATTGACTGATATATATATATATATATATATATATATATAGATGGATATACATTTTGGGATCTTTGTGATGTTCATATGTGTTGATGTTTTTTAGTGTTTTTTTATGATGTATAATCTATATGATGTGATAGACGATTGATGATTTATGTATGCATACTGGTATTTTGATGCGATAAATGACAATCTAACACTAGGTTAGCCATGTTATCTGCCATTTGATTAAATTTTCATGGAATATGTGTAAATGTGATGGAATAAAAATGTCAAGATAAAAGTATAACTTGCAGGTATTTGTGGAAGAGGCAAGGATCGCGAACAAAGTACACATTGTTGAGTTGGAGGACAACCAGTTGGGAATCTAGTAAAACTCTAAGGTGATGAATATGGCGATGACTGGCCTCGGCAAGGAGGCCAATGATGGCTATGTACTCCGCTTGGTTATTGGTTGTTGAACCCAAACATATGCTGCTAGAGTGGAGCAGCTCATGCGAGGGTGAATAGAGGGCCCAAGCGAGATTTTGTGTCCAACGGCTAGCTTTGTCGACGTAAACGATGTGGTAGGTCGATGGAGGAGGCATCTGTCAATAACACAAATGATGGATTAGACGTGAGGTATGGAAGAAAGAATATTAAAAACTATACAAAAAACGTACAAAAAGAAAAATCATATAGTGTACAATGTCTACGCTCAGGCCTAAAATATATTTAAGTACAACCCATTGATGGGTTCTTTGAGAGGGTGGCCTTCGGGAGAGGCCAGAATGTACGTGCCTTTAGTTAGGAAATGCTGGATGATGTAAGGTCCATGCCATAGTGACTCGAATTTTCCATGGTTGAGGGTATCGTGAGCGATTTTGTAAGCGAGGACGAGGTCGCCTTCGTTGAATGAGCGAAGGTTGACATGGCTATCAAAGGTGGCCTTTGACCATTTTTTGGCTACCTCATTGTTCTGTAATGAATATCGACGATATTCATACAGGGACTCTAAGTTCAACAAACACTGCTCCATTGGAGCAGTGTCGGGTAATAGCTCAATAGCAGTGCATAAGGTGGGAATTTTGCACTTGATGGGAAGAGTGTCCTCGACCCCGTGGACTAGGTGAAATGGTGTGAAACCAGTGGTAGTTTTGAATGCTGTGTGATAAGACCATAGCGCGAAAAATAACATATGATGCCAATTGGTCTTATGTTTGTTAACTGTGCCCTGCAACATGGTTTGAGGACCTTGTTGACTGCTTCGACCTACCCATTTGACTGCGGGTAGTATGGGGAGGAAAACTCGTGGGAGAAGCCTAACCTAGATGAGAGTTCGACGAAAATCTCATTCTCGAAATGTTTCCCATGATCAGAGAGTAGTTGTAGTGGTACTCCAAAGCGGGAAATGACGTGGTTAAAGAAAAAATGCGCTACAATGTCTGTGGTGTTGTTGAATTTAGGCATGGATTCAGCCCACTTGGTGAAGTAATCGACTGCAACGATGATGTATTTGTGTCCATTGTTGGATGGAGGGTTGCAATTCATGAAGTCTATGCCCCATTTTCAAAAGGGGTCGGAAGTTATGACTGGGTGTAGAAGAGAAGGTGGTACTCATGCTTTGTTGGCGTAAAGCTGACATTTGTCACATCGCTTCACAGCGTGGATGCAATCATGAAACAATGTAGGCCAAAAGTAAGTGGTGCGAATGAGTTTTTGAGTGGTGGACATCCCTGAGAGGTGGCCCCTGCAAGTGCCGTTGTGGTAGTCGTTCAAGACTCGATCGACCTCGTTGATAGTCAAGCATCGATGGAGTACAGTGTCGACCCCTCACCGATACAAGACATCATCGATAAGTAGGTAGTATGGTGTTTTGTGATAATACATCGACGATCATCTCTGGACAGGTGGTTTCCGAATTTTTGTGTTCGGAGGTAGACGAGAATATCACCGTACCAAGGATCATCTGAGGGGATGTAAAAGAGATGTTCGTCGGGGAAGTCGGTATTAACGGGGGAACTGGTAGTATCGGAGGGAAATGTCGCAATGAGTTCGGCGAGGATGAGGGATTTTTACTCTTGGGTGTTGAAAATTCGAGGTCGTACTCCTGAAGGATGACAATCCATCGGGAAAATTTACCATTAAATTGTCGAGGACTGAGCAAGTATTGCATGGGGTTGGAATCTGCTATGACTTTGGTGGTTCGAAGCAAAATGTAATGGCGCAGCTTCTGGACTGTGACGACAACTACAAGGGATAGATTCTCTTCATGATTGTATTTCAAGGGTGTCCTTGAAAGGTTTTTACTAATGTAGTAAATTACATGCTCACGGTCGTCATCCCCTATTTGGACAAGAACTCATTCTACTGAAACGACTGAGGTCGATATGTAGAGGATATAGTCGCAGTTATAGTCAGGTGGAATAATCAACAGGGCATTGGAGAGGGCCGCTTTAAGATCATCAAAATTGGTTTAGGCATGTTCATCCCATTGGAATGGGATGTCATGACGAATTAAGAGAAGGAAGATGTGTGCACGAGTAGCGTAATCTGGAACAAAGCGCCATAAAAAGTTAGCTTTGCCTTGTAGGCTCTGCAGTTGGCGTAAATTCTGAGGGGGTGGAATTTTTTTGATGGCTTGGACTTTGAGGGGGTCCAAAGTAATGCCACGTTGGGAAATGATGAACCCAAGGAAGCGCCCAATAGTGATGTAGAACACGTACTTGAGGGGGTTCAAGCAGAGGTTGTACTGATGACACCTTTGGAAGATGATTCGTAAATCATCGAGATGTTGAGTGTGTTTCTTGGATCAAGCTGTGAGGTCGTCCAAGTATGCGAGGATGATATGAGCCAGATCATGAAAGATGTATGTCATGACGCATTAGAAAGTAGAATTGACATTCTTAAGGCCAAAAGGCATGACACGATATGAAAAAGTTCCCCAAGGGGTAGTAAATGCGGTTTTGTACTGATCGGCTGGGTGGATTTGGATTTGGGTGTAGCCAGAGAAACCGTCCATGAAGGACAAAGCCTCGTGACCCACGTGATCATCGATAATTTGGTCGATGAAGGGCGTTGGAAGGTTGTCTTTGGGACAGGTGTGATTGAGATCACAAAAGTCCGTACGGACATGGATGGTGCCCTGTTTTTTATTAACAAGGACAAGGTTGGAGACCCATGACGCATAGGCGATGGGGTAGATGAACCCAACAGCACGTAATTTGTCAATCTCGGCTTTGATGGTCACTTCTTTGGATGGGTGTGGCGGACATTGTTTTGGCGGATAGGTGTGATATCAGACCAGGTGTCTATGCGATGTTCAACAATAGAGGGGTCAAGGCCAGACATCTCTATGTATGACCAGGTAAAAATGTCCCAGTATTCTTGGAAGAGAGCTTTGTAGGTGGTGATTTCTTCAGGAGAGCATGCAACGCAAATGGTGATTTCCTCTATGACTCCAGTTTTGATGGAAATATCGATTTTGATGGTTGGGGAAATATTGTCCATATTGCCTTCTTCGAAAGCGTCGGGGGCAGGGATATGTTTATTGAACCAATCTATATGTCCTGATGGGATAAAATCTTTGGTTTTGACTGCGTATATGGGGTGTTGGTTAGGAGGCATGAAGAATTCTTGTGAAAGAAAGAGCGCTCTGTGGTGGAGCACATCCCATGGGCAATCGGGGGTAGTTAACTCCTCGAGGATGTCTTCATCGCAATGGAACTGTCGTAAATATAGGGGATCTAGAGGAGTGACACCAGTGACTATCACTGTGTCGTTGTCTCTTGGTGGAAAAGGAGTAGGGGGGTTGATGCAAGGGGATTGCGATGGTTCACTCGAAATAAACCAAATATCGAGATATTGTGGGTTAAAAATAATAATCGGGCGTAAAATTTCCGTAGGAAAATGAACTGGAGAATTGGGGGGATTTGGGGGTAAATCCTCGTATAAATCATCCAAGAACCATGGAGTTGTAGGGAGTGCTTCAGGATCAGGAGAAATGATATGAAGAACCTTTTGTGATGGAGTAGGGTTAATCACAGATTCTGCAGGGGAGGTGTAGGATTTTGAATCCAGGCCATTTGGCATTGCATGTATTCAATCATTATAGGACATTGGTATGTGAAATGATCTAAATATTCACAGAGAGAGCAAGGGAACCTCATAGGTTCATTGAATGAAGTCGTGACATAATGGATGTCAGTGACGTTTGTTGAGGATGATGCAGATGGGGTGGGTTCTTGCTGAAAGCTCTGGCGTATTGTTGTTAGCGTTTGTTGGAATTGAGGTAGCACTGGACAATGGTGTGTATAATGGCCATATTCTGAACAGATGGCGCAAGAAAATTTGGTTTGCAGTCCTTTTCTACTTGTGTTAGGGGAGGCAGCGACAATACTTGATGAAGCGACGAGTGGTGATGGTGCTCGATTGAGTTGAATTAGATTGTGTAGCTCTGGTAGAGATGGGCATTTGTTGGTGGGTTGTCTGTCTTTCTCGCATAGTGTGCAAGGAGGTTGGACACATGGGGGTAGGGGAGTGGTGGGATCTTTCTTTTTTTATTTTCCCCCAACTGTAGCAGTGGTGCTAGTGAGTGGGGGTGTTGGTGGTGCAGTGGGAGTAGGTACTGGAATCTGCATCGGGATTCCTTTGATTTGAGGAGGGAGGGATGGTTGAGGGACCATGGATGGTGGATGTAGATACCATACTGGGATTTCTAGCGCCATATTGGGAAGGGTAAGCATTGCAGCTACTTGGAAATCTTGTACGCCTGGTGAAGGGTAAAAGAAGGGGATTTGAGTAAGAGTTTGGGGGAGTGTCTCCCAAACTGGGATGTGGCCTTGGGGTAAGGTGAAATCAAGAATAGGTGAAGATGGAGGGTTTTTAGGTAATTCCTGAGGAAGAAGTTCTACGACTAGTGGGACGTCAGATATAAGAGAGGCCTAATTGGGAGGAAGGGTATCTCCAATTTTAGTTTCATTGGATGAGATGACACATACCTGATCGGAAGGATGAATGAGCAGTGGTGCTCCATGGAATGTCCCTAGCAAGGATGGGTCTTTGAAAATTCTGGGGGCCATCTCGATAAGTGGGTAAGTATCAGGATTAGTGTGAAAAAAATAGAGGATGCTATCGATGTTGGCAGAAGGGTTAGGCTCATAATGTGAAACCTGGTCGATGGTAATGATATTCCCGTTATGGGGGAACATCATGGTTCGAAATATGGAAGAGGCAACTTCCTTCATAGCATATATGTAGCTATGACCGAATAAGATATTGTAATCGAGTGGGGCATCGATAACCTCAATGTCAATGAGAATGGTTTTTCCCCCGAGTTTGACATGGACATTTTGGAAGAGCCCTTCAGGATAAAATGGTCGTCCATCATAATCTCTTAAGGTAATGGCTGATGGTATGAGTTTGGGGGAACAAAGTTTTTTCCACACGGATTTGGACATGATGCATGTGGATGCACCTTCATCAATGATGCATCGATGAACTGTAATGTTCTAGATTTTAACTGGTATTTGGAAAGCGATAAGAGCGGTGAGGCGAGGTTCTCCATTGTCAAGATCAAATGTGATGAGTCGGGTATCAGTAGGGTCGACTGCCCCCAAGGCGGAAAGTAATGACTTACTTCAACCTCCACGATTTCTAGATAAGACTATGTGAGTGATTGGTGAACTTTGTGTGTGAACAAGTGAAAGTGTGCCAATTTTCAATAATTTAGGTGTCACCTTGTTGCATGTGGACTTCACTTGGTCCTTACAAGTCTTGATTACCTAAGTTACTATGTATCATTAGTACAGCCTTGCGGAATTTTAAAGTCCCTAGGACACTAGCTTGTGGACATGTGGGTCCTTACTATTCCTTTAACTCCCTATTGTGATTTATTCTAAGAAAGATTTGAAACTATCATAGATTGTGCACATGTGGCATGTATGGGCCCATTACAAAACCTTTAAACTTTTCCTAGTGATTTAATCTAAGAAAGTAAATTTCAACACTATCTTATCTTTGTAGCATGTGGGTGTGTATGGGCCCTTACCATCTTAAGATGTGTTTAAAAAATAAACTAAGAGGAGTCACGAGGGGGTTGTTTTCCTCTCCTAAAGATTTTTTCTTCTTAAGGGAGATGAAATTTTATTTCAACCTCTTTTTGATTCTCAAGACTGCTTTGGAGCACAAGAGAAGAGCATACTCAACGATTGATATCCAATTTATGGTCCCAATGCAAGTTTTATATGTGATTCAAAAATGATTCCAACTTATACTCTTAGTCAAAGCAAGCCATCCATGTGGAAAAAATGAAAGAAAAAGAGGAAATAATGATTTTAACCCCCTAAGTGCCTATGTTTTGACTAATCCCTTTATATAGAGAGGGAATGTAAGTGTGGTGCAGAGTACAATGTGCATGGAATAAATTTTAAGAAAGCTATTGGCCCTCCATAGATCACAAAAATATTACAATGTGTGTTTTTCTGCATAGGTGCGCGGGTCTCAGAGTATACAGAGGCGCTGTGAGCACCAATGCACAAACTGAAAGAGTCTTATGGGCACTAGTGCGCAGAAGGCGCTGAAAAATATAGCAATTTTGGCGCACGTGCATTGAAGACACACATGTGGGTTAAAACATACGCGCATTGTCTGTTACACAGTCGTGAAGAAAATTTCGGATGAAATTCTCTCTGCTCAGCTTTGAATTTGGCTTTTTACAGGTCAGATTGGGCCGGTTATGGTCTCTGCAAGATAAAGAAACAAAAATAAGAGCTAAAATAACCCAAATGGGGTAGGAAATTGATACCTTTCCCCAGTGGAGTCGCCAATCTGTTACACCTCTTTTGTCACCTAAATGAGCAAAACAAAGGTGCTTACAATCTTAGTTGGGTTAGCTAGGCAAGACAGCAGTGAATGCAATAGTTAGAAACATCGAGCATATGATATAAAGAAAAGAATAAGCTAAGAACAATAAAATAAATTAAACTAGGGTGCATAAGGACATTAGAACAAGAAACAAACAAGACTCATGCCACCAATGGAAAGGATTGTATTAGTGGAAATAAAACACCAAAGAGAAAGGGAGACTTTGGGTCCCTTCTTCCTCCAAGGCAGAGCTCTTGAACCCCCAATATTAAGCTCTTCTTACAACTAGCAAACTTGAAAGAAATGGTGAAAGAATCCCAAGCTCATTCACTCAAGAGCTGATGTGAATAGCTCAAATGAAATGATGCTTGTATTCTCTTGACAAGGAAAGAGGTTCCTCCAAGAGAATATAGGCAGCATAACAATACAAATGAATTCCTTGAAAGTGTAGTGCACCCATGGCCTCTTTTTATAGCATACCTTTGAGGTATTATTCAACCATCATTTAGTGTGAACAAGGGGCTATTTAGGGCACCATTAGGTCTTTAACCAGCAACCCAACCGGATTCAACCAAGATTTGGATGTCAAATTGACTTGGAAGCTGAACTAGAAGTGGGTGGGAGGCCAACCAATATCATAAATACGTCGTTCTGAGGTGTGTGTGGCTTTTAGTGTCCACAGTCGCGCCTTAGGCGCATGTGCACTTTTCTGGCATTTTTTACTAGAGCACATGTGCATGCTTCTTTTATATCCTTAGTGCATGTTGATTTTATAATTGGTTGTATAGTTTTGGACCTTTTGGAAATTCATTTTTGGTAATTTTTGGTCCATGGGTGAACTAATAGTTGTTTGAAGATGTTGGATTCATGTAACCATTTACGGACGAAATTTTACTGATAACACCACCAAATACCACCATGGAAGTCTATTTCACCATTGTCATATCACTTTTTCCACGTGGCCTCCGTGTCATGCTGATGTCATGTACAATAAAATACTCAAAATTTCCCAAATTTCATTTTTTTTCAATTTTCAAAAAGTGCATAATCCTGAAATTTTGCTAAGGCCGCCATGAGACCCTAAATTAAGCTTTCAAATGGACGATTTAGGCCTGGTCTGTATTGAAATGAACGTTGCACCTAATTTCAACTCTTTTATGTTGAATTTGCACCCAATTTCACCCAATTCTTCATGGCTACACTATAATTTCTAGAATTCGACCAATTACATGTTGGATTACTGAGAGGGGGGGGTGAATCAGTAATAGAGAAATTTAATCATTTTTAACCATATAATCCAAGTGTTATATCAATGAAGCATTATCATCCAATAATTGAAAAGTAAATAAGCAATGAACAAATGAACAATCATACACATACACAGTAAATCGGTGTTTTATGTGGAAACCCAAATCGGGAGAAAACACCAACTTCCTTTTTTTTCCAGCTGCAGCTGGAAGGAGGATCCAACCCTCTAGTTTCTCAGGCTACAACCTGAAG
>SNQJ01S0057165.1:115835-145350 GCA_010110895.2 Picea sitchensis
CTTTGACTACTTTGACCTTTTGGGGCTTCTAGATGACATATGAGGGTCCTCCAACTTCGTAAGGCCATAACTCTCAAACCATGAGGAGTTATGTGATGTTCCACATACCAACAGAAATGGAATGACATGTACTATCCATTTAGAATAGTATTATCTAAAAATATATCATAATTCATACCGTTACCCATCAAACAAACTTGGGTCCATTACCCAAACCTGGGGTCTCCAACTTCTCATGGACATAACTCTCTAACCATGAGGATTTATGTGGCTTTCCACATGCCACCGGAAATGGAATGACAAGAACTATCCATATAGAATAGTTTCCCTAACAAATTCATTGTCCTTCATCTCATTATTTCACAATTAATCATGGGTTCTCTTACTCCACAAAGCGTCTTCCTGTGAGGGTTTTCAACATAAGGGGACCACTTTGGAGTTCATCCATATTTACTTCTTATCAACCATGAAAAAACAATAATGAGTCATATTTAAATCAAACAATATTGGGTCCATTACCCAAACCTTTTTTCTACGGGGATTTCTTCAAGGGTTGACATCAATCACAACCAACCTTAATCAACATTGCATGCCCAACACATGCATATTTGTAGCTTAAAATTGGGGATTTTAAACCTTGAACTCAAATTCACCAAAATTACATGCAATCTCTTCATGATTTTTCCAAGAAAAATATGACAACCACACTGTAGACATTCTCTGAGCTTTAAATCTACAATTTTAGCTTTTCTGTGTTGAGTCTGACCCATACAGGCTCAATGTTTAAACATGTCACTCTTATACCATTATATAACGTACCCCAGCTTAACCAAGGAACATTACTTGCAGAAAATACACATAAATTCAAAATTTATTCTGCTAATTAATTCCTATAGCTTACCAGCGACGAATTGAACACACTTTCAACTAGATTATGATACCCATAAATTAAATGCATCTACAACATTATAAATGAATGTAAGGAAGCCAAATAATAATCTATAACAACATGTAAAACCATTCTCATACACATGTTAAAATACACAACCATATAACTCATAGGATAACTCAGAAAATAGATAAACACTTATCTTTTTAAAATGTTTGTGTAACTTGTTAGCACTGAGAGTCACCCTCAGATTGCAAGAGGATAAGCCCAGTACCCATCAGAATGTTTGGTGGATGTTGGTTTTATGAGTGGAGTTCAAATGGAAAAAAATCAGTATAGTAATGATCTCAACACGGAAACTAGACAAGCAATGCACAGGGAAGTGAGGGCCTCATTAACTTCAGTTAGTGAGAAAGTTGGACAAGCATGCCATGGGCATTCGAATTTCAAGCAGCTTGGTGAAGAAAAAATCAGACTCAAGAGCACTCCTGAACTCAAGTTTCAGACACTGAAATATGTCACAGTAACACAGTCACAGCTGCATAATAATTAAACCTACATTATCATGCAACTACAACAACTCGACTGGATCCTCCATGCCTGAGACTTTCAGCATAAAAGGGAAAATGATAACAAGGAAGCTTACTAAAACTGGTCACAACAATACTATAATCAAACCTACATTACAATATAACTACAACCCTCGACTGGATCCTCCACGCCCAAGTGTTTTAGCACAGTTTTTACAAAGAGATGAGAGAAGTTGACTTCTATTAATGCAAAAGTCTCAAATTCGATACATAACCAGAGAAAAGTTCAGGAATAAAAAAATTACAAAATAGGGATCTTTTCTCAACCAATTGATGACCATAACAAAATATCAAACTGATCTACTTATTCTCAGATCAGTTCACCACTTCCATGAGTGGTCTTCAATGTCATTCAAATCTTTGCGTCTGAACAATCCTCTGTCAGACTGTGCATGTTTCCTCCTGTCAGACGCAAACCAGGTTCAATGAAGACCTGTAGAAAATCGACCATCATTGTACCCTACTGACAGTCCGGCCTACTTGGCCATAACTATAGAGCCTTCCATTTATGGGTTGAGCTGAGGTTTCAGCTACCAGCCCCTACCTCATTAACTGAATCTTCATCAGGATTAGAGCGTGATGAGATGAACAATTCGCAGAAGACCACCTGTTGCAATTGGATTGGACGTTGATGTCGTGGAAGTCAACCCTCGCTCCTGGGTTGATCTCTCCTTGGGATTGGAGTGTTTTGGGACAACTGTCGGGCAGCCACTTCTCGACCTCGGATAGGGAGCCACATGCATATGTGCATATCGGGGCCGCGAAAAGTGGTTTGGAACTTCACCACTTTCGGGCCTAATATGCACCTCCTTCTGAGATGTCGCCTCCCCGTGAAACCACGGTTTCAATATTTTCCCACCCTTAGGATTTTAATGTTTCTTCACATTGTGACCCCTATATGATTAACGACCGTCGATCTGGAGGGGAGATGATATCTAGGCGTGCCAACTACTTTGGTTCCCCTGCTAAAATTTTATCCTCCCACTAACTTTGGAGTCCTTCCATCGGTGTTTAGAGATAGTGACACATCGAACCTGTGTAGGGGAAAATCTCCATTGTAATTGTCTTTTCCTTCTTTGTGTGATGATGGCTATATCCTGCGAACTTGAACGATTGTATGTGATAACATTGGCTCCACAAGGGATGGCATGCTCCCTGCGAGCTTCCAAGAACGCGTAATTCCAGTGCCTTATATTTTTGGGCTATGGAGTCTCTTATTTAAAAATAAAATGAAAGGACGTGGTAATTACAATGCTGAAAAGCCAATCATGGATTTAAACAAAATATTTCTTCAAAAAATGCCCATTTACAGGGCTACTCGAAACTTCAGAATCCTCCAAGCTATGCAATTTATAGGTATTATTTGAAAATACTTCATAGATTTTGAAAGGACCGATCCATAAGGATTCAAATTTACCATATTTGCCTTTTTCTTGCTTGGGGGCATCCCACTTGAGCACCAGATCCCGTAAAAATTTCAATGCTTGCCTTCTTGTCAAAATCACGTTTTATCTTCTGTTGGTGATCATGGGCCTTGTCAAGCAGTTGCTCTGTGGTCTGTTGTACTTCCACCAGCTGTTGTATCCTCCTGACCATATCATCGGGTTCTCCTTGGTAGTCTTGAAGGAATTTTGGCACAGGCAAGGAAAGATGAGTACGAATAATAACCTCCGCCCCATACACCAGCTGAAAAGGGGAAACACCCAATGACCTCTTTGTTGTGACCCTGTCAGCCCATAATGCAAATTTTATGTTTGAGTCCCATGATTTCTTGTTATCTTCTAGCAATTTCTTGATGATATTTATGAGGATATTGTTAGAGGATTATGCTAAACCGTTTCCCTCAGGGTAGTAGGGAGTATAATGGATTAATGCAATTCCAAACTGCTCACAGAACTTGATTAATGGTTCATCTCTAAAAGAGGTATCATTTTCTGTGACAATCCTGCTTAGGAAACCAAATATGGACATGATATCTTCAAGGAAGCTAATGATCACCTTGTGAGAGGAACTCCTTGTAGGGATAGCCTCTGTCCATTTGGTAAAATAATCAGTGGCATTCAAAATCCACCTGTGTTGGCCACTTGAGGCTGGGTGGATCTCTCCAATGAATTCAAGACCCCACTGTTGAAAAGGTCCAGAAACCATTACAGGTTTCAAAGGCAAAGATTTGAGTTGTTGCTTCCCAACAAACTTTTGGTATTTGACACATTCCCTAATATTTTCATAGACATCATAAAAAAGGCTGGTCCAGAAATACCCAACTCTGGGGATTTTATAAGCCGTAGTCCTCCAAAAACGATGTCCTCCACATAAACTGTCATGAAAATATAACATGGCTTTTTGGGCTTCCTATGGATCTAGACATCTTAACAAAACTCCCAGAGGGCCCTTCCAATACACAACCTTCTCAATGAGACAATAATTGATTTCTTTGAGTTTCAAAGTTTTTGCCTTGTTCTTGTCCAAACCATCATGAGGCCTCAACTTCTGCAGAAAATATATGATATCTTTATACCAGGTGCATTCTGCCAATTTGAGGTTGACATCAACAATCTCAGTTTGTTGGTCTTCTTGGTTTATGTTCATGAAATTAACCCCTAAAGCCTTGCAATTTGATTCATCGAGCAACCTGGCTAAACCTTGGCCTTTTACTAATTTAGTGGGTTTCATTTTAAGGTTGAATTCCAAAATTTTAGCAATCCATTTGCTTCTCCTCCCATCTATGTCAGGCTGGATCAATATTTATTTTACTGAGGCTGAGGGAACATATGAAATGACATTTGAATGCAGAACATATATTCTGAAATCCTTTAGGGATTTCACCAAAGCGTATGCCTTCTTCTCCATGATATCATATCTTATTTTTGCGTCCCTCAATTCTCTGCTAAAGAAGGAAATAGGTTTCTCTAACCCCTCTGTAATTATCTATAGAAAAACAACAGCCAATGTATCAGATGAGGCAAAAGAAAATATCAAAAATTATTTAGAATAGTCAGGGCTGATGAGAACAGGTGCTTCAGTCAAAGCCCTCTTAATTTCGTCGAAAGAATTTCTAGACTCAGCAATCCATTTCACTTTGTTCCCCTTTTCTAAGCATGGATGTAATGTTCTTAACCAACTCAGCAAAATTAGAAATGAACCTCCTCAAAAAGTTTATTTTACCCAAGAAAGACTGAACCTCTTTCTTAGATTTGGGAAAAGATAAGGTCTAGATGGCCTCTACTCTTCTTGGATCAATTCTTACCCCTTATGCTGACACAATATGCCCCAATAATTATCCCTCTCTCATAGAAAAAAGAGACTTCTTTGGATTGAGGGAGAGACCAAATTTTCTGCACTTCAAGAAAACTCTCCTCAGATGATGGCAATTCTCTTTATCAGGTGGTCTTCTGCGGATCTAGACATCTTAACAAAACTCCCAGAGGGTCCTTCTAGTACAAAACCTGCTCAATGAGACAATATTTGATTGCTTTGAGTTTCAAATATCTTGCCTTGTTCTTATCCAAACCAATATCGCAAGTTAAAACATCTTTGAGATAAAATGTTTCTCCAACTGCAAGTTCTTCATTCATATTGAGAGGGTTCTAAAATGTTGTGACACTACATTCTATTAAGTGTTTTAATTTTCATCTTGTTTCTCCTTCTTTGAAAATTGGTTATAAGAAGAGGAACCAATTCATCATTATGGGTAATTGGTGGTTTGGCATTCACTCATTTGTGATTCCATATAACATGAATTGAATGTAGTATTGGTTCGAGTTTTGTGATGGAATTTGCATGGATAACCATTAGATTGAAAATTTGAATTGCATTTGGTTTGAATGAATGATCCTTGGTTGTATAGAGTGTTGTGGCAATGATGTTATGTTTACTTTCCATTTAATCATGACAATCATGGCTAAATTGATATATTTTTTCTAACTTGGCTCAAGATTTATACTCTAAGCATAGTGGAGGTTTATGTCTTTGGAAAAAATAGTTTGATTTTATATTTATGTGATCCAAGGTCAAACTTTTTGTTTAAAAAAAATTATTTTGATAGTGAGGATGTACTTAGGATAGCAGTCAAACCGTTGTATGGAGGGGGTCCCTTGTTCCACAAACAAGGGGGTCTCATGCACCAATTTGGTTTATGGGTTGACCGTGACCTTAAAATTAGATTTTATATATATATATATATATATATATATATATATATAATTTTAATTAAGTAAGTTGGAAAAATATACTAATGAAGGGGAGATGGATCTAAAATACACAAACACATGTAATAGACCGATGATCCTTCCCATTACATTCTCCTTTATCCATATTTATAGATGGAAGAATGGTTTATAAGGTCAACCTTGATCATAGGTTAAGGGATTGGTTGACATAATGAATCTCGATCCCTCCTCTTATGTTTAATTTAAATTGTTTGATAAGAAGAGAGTTTTTTATTCTCGGTGTGTTTTAATTTAATATTATTTTTTATAAGAAGGAGGTTCTATACCCAACACTTCTCCAATATTGAACATTTGGAAGCCTTATGTCTATACACTACAAGGAAAAGACCCTCTAGCGGAGGTTTTTGTGGACGCCCCTATAAAAATATCCCAAAAATTCATTTATAGCAAATGATACTAGCGGATGTGAGGGGTCAAAGGTTTTAGCGGATGTTTTTACACCGGTGCTTTTATAAGTACATAATTCACTGATGCGTTTTAGACAACAGACACATAGGTGCCCTAAAAAAGAATGCATCATAGCAGGTTTATTTCAAATAAAGAACAATATTATCCAGTACACTACAGAAATAAAGAAGCACCGGGAAATAATGATGCACAGTAATAGCGTTCTTTTAAAAATACACGGTGTGCAATGTAACAATGGAAGCACCGATGCGCTATTAGTAGAGTGCACCGTCATATGGTTAAATAAAAAACACTTACACAACAATGTAGGATTGTGTCAAAAATATATATCGGTGCCCTCCATTGTATCATGCGCACCGGTGCACACTATTGCTACAATATGGAGCATCGTGTTAGGGTTAATTTCCAAATTTAGGTGATGCACCCTGTAAACCCAAGCACACTGGGGCACCTATACTGCACCGTGTCATGCTTAAACAAAACTTTTCGCACTATTGTATTTTTTCAAAAAAATAAAAGGCGGTGCGCTATGGAGTCGTATACGCACTGGTGCGCACACAAACACATGCACATTGTTCTAGGGTTGTTTATTTTTTTAATATATAATCGGTGCACTCATTAAACATGTATGGCCCGATGTGGTTGTGAATCAAGCACATTGGAACAAGGTTTTATTAAAAAAAATTACCAACAGTAAAAATCATTTTTACCATTCTCAGTGTTGTAGAGTTCAAAAGCACCGATGCAACCTTTTCCTATCTGAAGGTCCCTTCCATCGGTGCTTTCCTTTGTTGTGTTCCTTTCATATCTTGTTGGGTGCGTGGATTTTGATTTTTTCCAAACGGTGGGCAAATTTAGTTTTTTTAGTACGTCGCAACCATGCCTCCCTGACGAAAAAATGTCCAGGTAATCTCCTTGTTTCTTCATAACTTAAGTTTTAACTAGTTTAAAATTTTAACTTGAGTGAAATTTTAAGTGTTAAAAAAAAAAAAAATGTGTGGTGCATTCAAGGCTCTCGGCTCGCACCGCGTACGGTGCGACCTGTAAATTTACAAGGCACACTGCATACCTTGTTACATTTCTTAGTGTTGCGTTGGTAAACATAAATGCATCGACGTGTCCATTTAACGATGCACCAAAGAAAATCATTTAACTAGTGGGGTGGTGTGTCAAAGTACAACTAACACACCGGGGCGTTAAAGTAAATAGCACACGGCCCTTATTAGATATTTTACCTAGTGCATTGGTAAACGTGTGCACCGAGGCGTTCATGTGTACCAAATGCACCGTTGAGAAATGTAACATTGTGTTGCGGTGCACCCAATAAGTTTTTTGGTGGCATTGTGTGTGGTGTGATAGGAACGACTGGAACACACCGTTATAAAGTTCCATACTCGAAAATTTGTTAAAGTTTATGTGACGGTGCGACTATGTTAGTTACATACACTGGTGCGTGTAGGGAACGTATACGCACCACATTTTTTTGCTAATTTTAAATAGTTCTTTACCTGCTTTAAAATTTTAATTTGTTTTTTGGTTTAAGCGGTGCATATGATAAACGTAACACACCGGAGCGTATTGTTTGTAGTGTAGTGCCCGATGCAGTACCTTTTTTCCAACGCACTGCATAACACATTAGAACATTTTTGTTCGGTGCATTAGTGTACTTTGACGCACTGGTCACGATGCTAACAATATATATGGGTGCACCGCAAACGGTGCATGATTGTTTTTTTGGTGCACCGTTAATGCAATTATCTTATTTTTTGAGGGAAGTTATTTTTTTGTATTTATAGATAAATTTACCATTCAGTATATTTTTTTTAATGTTTTATGTATGAATGAGGTTGATGTATTTCATATGTTAACCATGCAGAGACGTGATAAGAGAGGGCAACAACAGCAGGAGCAGAGGGTGGACCTGTACAATGTTGTACGGGAATGGGAGGTGAGGGAGAGGGAGAGGGATTTGTACCCTTTCCCTATTACTCCAACGACTCATGATCTCTTGAGGGATGTAGGCCTCCTTAAGTACTATGAGGAGGATACATCCCTTAAGGGGAACTTTGGGTTGTTGGTGCATCTGATATGTCGATGGGATGTCCATCGAAAGGATTTCCGTGTGGGTTCGGATCAATGGTACCATCCCACTAAGGAGGATGTTTAATTTATCACTGGGCTATCTAGGAGAGGGTGATATTTTTCCTAGTTCTCAGATGTCCCAGTAGGTGTTTCCGCTGAGATTCATCTCATGTACTCTCAGCGATATATTGGGGTTGAGGTACTATCCCCAGCTGATTTTCAGGTGTCTAGTGGATAGCTAAAAATCACCTCTTTCGATGCAGAGGAGGTTAGGTGCCTCTCACTCTTAGTGACTACCATAGCCCATTTTACCAGTGATGGGAAAAGCATTATCTTCCTTCTTTTGTATTATGTTGATTCATTGGTATAATAGCTATGGTGTATCACATGGTCTACCATTTTTTTACAACAATTTTGTATAGCACTCGACAAATGTCGAGCTATGATACGTGGGAGGTCGAACTTCCCATTTTCCTTAGAGTTGTTTTTCTTATTTTTTGAGAGGTTTCTAGAGACGAGGCCGAACTTTGTCAGTTAGCCTCCTAGGTCGAGGAATCATGTGTGGATGTGCATGTGAGGGGAGATTATGCCCAAGAGGGGCCAGGCGGAGTTTCTGGCCAGGATTACGCTAGACACACTAGGGCTACTAGGCAGTGCGGAAGATCACATGTTCGTAATGGTGTCGTGTCCTTATGTGGGTTTGGATTGGTGAGGATGTCTGAACATCCTCTTCACATCAGATGAGCCATCAGATGATAGAGGTAATATTAGTTTTTTGTTTAAATTAATATAGTTTCATTTTATTGTCTTACTTAATTAGAATAAAATTAATTCTAACACATTCTTTAACTTGTTTTATTAAATTGTTTAATGAATTAACTATGTAATTATTATTTTGTACTATACATATTGCAGATATTGGCACTTTCATTAGGGGCATGCCTCCTCCCCCAGCATATGACGATGAGGATTTGATGTCTGAGGCCGCAGCGGATCAGGGTCCTCGGGTGCAGATACCTAACGACATGTGTCGTAGGCCTGATACCAGATTCAGGTTGGAGTTGGATGACCAACTCTCTTTACTTTTGACTGAGGTGAGATTCCTCCCTGCCCTGATGTGATACATCAAGAAAGATCCTATGATTTTGGATATTTGGAGGGAGATGTCGTGTGATTTCATGCCTCTTATGTGTCATATCGTCAGAGTTGTTAGGTTGCTAGCAGTGAGGAGGGATCCCGATGATAGTCATAACTCTTCTTCCAGTACGGCTTGTTCATCCAGTACCCCATCGATTGATGAGGGTGGTCGTGGTCATCCTTCTCCACATCCTGCTCATACTCCTTCACCTCATGTAGATCATGAGGAGGAAACACATATTCCTCATCCTCCTCTTTCACCTCATCATGAGGATCTCAACACACATTTCTCATCCTCTTTCACCTCACCTAGATGAGCATGTCGGACCTATTCCTCATCCTCCTCTTTCACTTCACCTAGATGAGTAGGTAGGACCTATTCATCATCCATCATCTTCCACTACATACCATGCCTCCACTACTGTTGTAGATATGCAGATTATCCCACCGACTGGACCAGATATGTTATAGTAGTTATTTGACTTGTCCATGATATATATATATATATATAATATGTGTTTTTTTTCTATTGATCATGTTGATGATGTACTTAATTTATATGTTGATTTTGATGTGTATATTGTTAGGTCATGTTAGATATGTTCGTTAAATGTGCTTGATACATGTGTATGTTATAACATTATTCATTAGACATGCATTGTTCCTATTGATCATGATGATATACTTAATTAATTTATAATATGTTGATGTTGATGTGTACATTTTTAGGTCATGTTATATATGTTTAATGTTAAATGTGCTTGATAGATGTGTATGTTAAATGATGTTTGTTAGATGTGTGTGATGATGATGTTAGAAAATGCTTGTCTTTTGTTAGATGTGATCACAATAATGATGCCATGTTATATTATTAGATATGTGTGCTAGCTAATTAATGATGTTTATATGTGCTAGAGGTATATATAATTATATAATGTTAGCTAGGGAATATAAATGTGTATTTTAGATGTTGTTTATGTTTGTTATAACATGGTTATCATCATCATGTTTATTTTTATAAATTACAAAGTTCAATATGGTTGAAACTATAATTGCATAGATAGTTCATTATACACATTAATTCTAACTTCTTATTTTTTCAAAAAACAAATTACATGTGAATAAATATTATTTTCCATTGTAATAATTACTCTTTTTTAATAGACTCTTCTACACTAAAAATTGTTATTATAAAAAATTCATGATATCCAATGATAAGAATTATATTGGCTTCAACATTTTATGGATGAAAATCTTCCTATTGTTATTTTTGTCATTATTTCTTAAGTTGATTGCTATCAAATTTTAAAATATTACTTTATTAATTGTGGTTTTACTCAACATTGGGGACATAATTTTATAAAAAAATTCAAAAGAAATGATAAAAGGGTGTAAACTAACAAACACTACTTTAGTTAAAAACCAAATTATCACAAAATCATGTTATAAATTTAATTTTTTTTATTATAAACCACATTGTTTTTGTTAATCTTACCTTTAAATCTACAAAATAAATGAACATAAACTCAGATTTTGAAGATCATCATGTTAAAATATCCTCAAAAATGTTGTACTATTAAACATGCATATCTACCATATCATTATATCTAATTATATCAACATAAAAAGTAAAATTGCATATCGCATTAAAAGTTCAACTGGACATTTAACATTTTTCAGGATTTCACAATTGGAAATACTTAAAGAAGATGAAACATTTTTAAATATATGCAATGACATATAAATATGTTCAAATAACTAATGTTCCATGAAATCACAAATAATTTGAAAGACAAACACATTACGCATCAAACTCACTGTTAACCAACTAAAATTGTTCAAAGATTTGTTATAATTAACTTAACATTTCCTTTGCCAGAAGATGAATAAAAAATAATATAATTAGCAAAATAAAGAATATAAAAAAAAGATACAACAACAGTATTCAAGATGAAATAAAACATGTACATATCACTCTATGTTTTCATCACCCTCATTATCTTCCTCGCTTGGCATGATAAAATTGTTGTTCTCAAAAGTATGTTTTGATATAGGGTCATGTCTTAATACAAACCACCAATCCCTATCCAACACATATGGGTAAAAAAACACTTGGATGCAGTGTTTTGGGAAAACATAAGGCTCCTTAGCTTCATCCCACATCTTTTTAGAGTTGATACATATCATCCCACTATCATGATCTTCCTTTAAATTATTTTGATCAAAGGTGTCCCACCACTTGCACCTAAAAATAACACATTGGAAAGAAGAGAAATCCACTCAAATGATCTCTTGTATCTTTCCGACGTAACCTAACTTCCCCTGTATGGTTTTTTTATTTTGGTGGCTAGCATGACTATATTGGTCGAACTCAACTTCCACTCCACAATCTTGTGTCATGTGTCCATCATCGGCATCCTCTGTGCGAAAATGTTGTCCATATGCCCACATAGATGGGAACAAATGCACCTATAAAAAAATGAACAAATCACAATGTCAATATGTGTCTAATAATCCAACCATTAAAATGTAAACTAATATATATGTACTTACAATTCAAATGTGCATTACAAAGTTAAAATTGTGTACACAAAAACATTGTTACCAATTTGCTACAACCAATCCCTATGTTTAGTGCATCCTCTTCTTCCTGTGGGTGATGATTGGATGCACCATATTTCTCTCTGACGTGGTCAACAACCCAACTATTGGGGCATATCATTGGCATATTTTATTTTAAGTGACTAGGATAAGGCATGCTTATACCATTCAACCGTATGAATTATTTCCTGTCACTTTCCCATTTCCTCCTCTTCTGATCGTACAATGCGACCCACAGTTGTGTTGCCTCCGAATTGTAAAGAATGAATTTATTGATGTCATAAATTTCTAAATTCGATGATGTATTCATGAAATCAAACCAACATATAGTACATATGAGATCATGAAAATATACATTATGAAGTTCAATGTGAATAGTTACTGTGTAGAAATTTGACAAACGATAAGTCACTTACTATTTATCAAGCACCTTTTCCCATTCATTTGGAGAAGATCCCCTTCTCTTTTGTCTTCATCCCTTTTGTCGTCCCAACATTGTACCTGGTGTGTTGTCTATCTTCTTGATGTACTCAATGGCATAATAGAAAGACTCATATGATATGTACCCCTCTGCCATAGACCCCTCGAGTTTTTCCCTTTGACGAACAAATCCTTTCAATTTCTTCATGTACCTCTCTAAAAAAAGCATCCAATGACAGGAGACCACCCCGACTAATTCAACCTCATATACTAGGTGAATTAAAATATGAACCTGCAAGTCCATGAAACTTGACGGTTGTTCTTTCTCAAACATACAAACAATCTCATCTATCTCTTGACACTAATGTGGAATGCTAGCCATATGAATATCCTTTGATGTAATTCAACGTACAAATGAAAATAATTTAGATATGGCATGCTTTAGGTCATGGGGGAATTCATGGTTCACACACCCACACATGAGCAAAGGATAATGACACTACAAAGTAAACACATAAAAAATAATTATGTTTTATCCTATGGCATAAAAATAAAAATTACATTACCTTCATGGAAAGACCAAGAGGGACCAACCTCTCCTCTACTTTCTTGTCTTGCCCAATGTTTCTTTTTAGTTTTTGAAGAAATAAGATCTCTCCTCATAGCCAATGTGTCACTTTATTTTGATGATATGTGCCTCCATAAAAAGATGAAACATTTTTAAATATATGCATCAGATCTAGTAAGTGGAAAATCTTAAGATGCTCTCAATAGGGGAGCTCATAAAAGATAGATTTCATTTTCATCCCAATGGGAAATTTCTCAACATAGGTGTTGAATAATTATGGATCATCAAATATAGGCTCCCCATTTGAATCAAACATTTATGTAATATCCTTATCCTTCTCCTTCTCTCTCTCATATGCTCTAAGCCATTATGTTGGTTTCATTATTGCAAGCATTTGGGTTCTCTTTGGTTTACCATTGAAAGCGGATGTTGCTCTTCTATAAGGGTGTTCTTCTAGGAGGAATACCCTCGAGTAGTAGTACATTGGATTTTGTAGGTAGTTGGACCACCTAGCTTTCAGAGAAGGTCCACAACATTTACATCCATGATAGCCTTTAGTTACAAGACCTGCAAAATTATTGTATGCATAACACATTAGTGTTTAAGAATAGAATGTCAATCACAACGAATAAAATATGCAAAAAAAATATTGTTACATATATAAACAAATCAATAAAAATGTTAATTACCATAGCAAACTCATAATCCTAGATAATCATGTGTGATGTAAGAACATATGCCATACAATGTAAAACTCTTCTTTGTTGCGATGGGTCTTGATACATCGTATACATGTATCCCTTCCCATAATTCCTTCAATTCATCTACCAATGGTTGTAGGTAGACATCCATATTATTCACTTGTCTTCTACCAGGGACTATAAGAGATAACATAAGATGTTCATTCTTCATGAAAAACCATGGGGGGATATTGTTATTGATCACTACTATAGGCCAAACATAAATTATAGTTGGTGTTTTAGAGGGAATATGGGTGCACGCCATCCATTGCTATGCTGAGTCATAGACTTCGTACTTCATCCTTAAATTTTTCTGGCCATGTATTCTCTATATGCTTCATGGATATTGAATCTGTTGGGATTCACATAACTCCTGACTCACTTCTATGTTAGGCATGCCATCCCTGCAACACAACTAATTCTTTGCAACGAAAGAACCTTTGAATCCTTTGGATTATAGGCATGTGCATCAATATCTTATGAGGAGGACCATGTGATTTAACATTTTTATTTGATTTATGGTACCTATCATACCCACATTTCATACATATCTCTTTGTCTTCATATTCTCCTCTATATAGAATACAATCATTCGGACATGCATGATATGATATATACCCAACATTTTCAACAAATGATTTTCCTCTTTGAAACTATCAGGCAAAACATTATCACTAGAAAGAACATTATCTTTGAATATCATGTAGTTAGTGGGAAATATAATTAATGTACAAGGTCATGTAACGTTTATAAAATAAATTTTTTCTAATGTTGATTGTACTAAGACAATATTTCGCAAAATTAATATAAGGCACTTCCTGGTCAATTACCTCAATATTTCTGAGACATGCCAAAATTTTCTTTCACGTTGTAAAGTAACATTGTTGTCCCAAGCTAGGTAGACTTTGACCAGGCACTAGGTCCAAAGAAAGGGGTGGTGGAAGTTGATTTTAGGCTTTCGAAAATGGTATCACTGATATGAGATTCATACCCAAGATCATCATTCTAGAATGCATCTAACAACATTGTCTCCATGGAATTCCTATCCCGTAAGTAATCATCCATACCAAACTCTTTTTTATTGTCTCCATTGCCAACTTCTAAAGAACTACTAGTATTGTTGTATTCATTCCTAATTGGTGAAGTTGGACGTAGTGGGAATTGAATAGGTGGTTGATTCAACCATTCTTGGTATGCTTCCTCTCTGAGTTGTGCTCTCATCGCAACCTTCTCTCAGGTTGACATTGTTGTGGGGTGCAACGGAAGATGATAGGTAGGTCGCTCATCATCAGAAGAATCCTAATTTCAGAAATATTGAACATTAGTAAATTGATGATATTAGTAAGCACAATGAAATAATTTGTTTGTTAAAATTACATTATACCAAACAATTATTACCATCGTCGACCAAGGATTGCGACTGGAAGATGGCATGTCACAATTGGCAGGGTAAAGTGGTTGTCCATTTTCATCTACCAATTGCTTGTGGTATGTTGCTCCTGATAAGACCTCCTCACATTTTTTAACCTGATATGGATTTAGGAGCGGAACGAACTGATTACAGACTGAATACCATAAACAGAGAGATAGGAAGAATAACACAAATATTCAGTGAACAATATCTTCTACTAATAAATGAAATAGGTTGAAACTGTAAAATTGTAGAACTGAAACTTGCTCGAATGGTGGTAGCTATCTCTGAGAAGAGTTGTGGTTTCTATGTGCATCTGTCTGAGTAGAAATGGATTACAATGAGGCTCCATAGTCCCTTTTCATATCACTCACAAATGCCAAAACCCTAGACATCCAAAAACCTAACCCTAGAAGGTGAAATGCCAAAAGTCATGTGGGCCCTATGGGTAAGTTGGTGTAATTTGGTACCTCAACTTCCTAGGGTCATAACTTTTGCATACAACCTCTATTTTAGGCGTGTGATAGCCCATTGGAAAGGTATTTTAGAGAACTACACATTCCGCCATTAGACTCTGACTTTGTCTATAGTCTGATTGTGGCAAGCCAAAAAAAAATGTTTAGGGCCCCAAAACAGCCCTAAAAGTACAACAAGATGTGTTGACATGAAAACATACAAAATAGGCCAGTTGGATTAGGCGAGAGGCCACCCGTATCCACCTGGAGAATGTGTGAGGCTTCAGAAAACCCCGAAAGTGTAGAACTCACAATTATAAAGTACTACATAAAGACGTGCTGAACAAAAACAGACACGAGGAGCTAGTTGGAATAGGTGGGTGGCCACCAATATCCATTTGGATCAATCCTCCCCCCTTAGGAAGAAATGGTATCCATTGCGTTGAGTTCCCCATCAGGTGAGGAACATTTTGTTGGATTTGGCCTCAGGTGATCCACTTTCCTTGGTGTAGGAGTTGCCCTGCCTTGACAACCCGATAAAGTTGGATCTGTTGTTGGCGAGTGCCCTTGACCTGTGTGTCCACTATTTGATCAGTGGATGTTTGTTCCATGCAGTCAGGGTTCAGCTCTATTGGTGTCAATTGTTCGGCGATCTCAGAGGTGTCCAATAATGGTGGAAAATATGGTCGAAGGAGGTCTACATTGAATACTGGATGCAGACCAAGGAAGGGTGGAGTGTTGAGCTCAAAAGCATTGCTACCCACAGCCTTGGTGATAGTGTAAGGACCATAAATAAGTGGTCGAAGCTTTCGATGGGGCCCGGTGAGATGCTCCTTATGCAAATGTAACCAGAATTTTTTGCCAACCTAAAACTGGTGTGGTACCCCGTGTTTATCATGGCGCTTCTTGTACTTAGCATTGGATTTTTGCAAAATCTCCTGGACCTGTTGGTGGGTGTGTTGAATCATCTCAATGAATTTGGTATCTTTGTCGACTGCAGACTGATAAGGGGAATATTTTTTCTATGTGGTGGCAAGAGGAAGTGAAACATCAATGGGTCCCAAGGATTGGAATCCCAAACCCACCTGAAATGGGCTATGGTCGATGGAACTACGGAGAGCCCTGTTGTAATTGTGTTGGACATATGGGAGACTCTCGTCACATGTATGGGGATGCTTAGAATTGTACATGTGAAGGATGTGAAAAATCATCTGATTGATGACCTGGGTTTGGCAATCGGTTTGGGGGGGAAAGAAGTGGATTTTGTGAGCTTGGTGTCCAACAGAGACCAGAGACTCGACCAAAAGGTGTTGAGGAACCTGTTGTCTCAGTCATAGATGATGGTATGTGGTATCCCAAAGTGAACCCAAACTCATTCGAAGAATATCTTGGAAGTATCAGCAGCTGTGACAGTCTTCTTATAGGCTGTGAGGATGACCATCTTCGAAAACCGATCAACGACCACAAATACACATTCATTTCCATGCTTGGTGGACGAAAAACCAGACATGTAATCCATGGAGATGGACTCCCACAGCTTCTCAGGAATAGGCAGAGGGGTGTATAAGCCTTACTTCTTGATGGTCGGCTTGACAATGGCTCAGGTAGTGTAAGATCTGATATACTTGATGACGTCCAATCGAAGTTTTGGCCAATAAAAATGTTTCTGAAGGACGACCACAATTTTCTCTATGCAAAAATGTCCTACCACCCGACTATAGTGGGATTACCAAATCATATTTGTATGCTCGCTTGTAGGAACACAGAGATGGCCCAGGTGGCATAAGAGTCTGTCCTGAATGTGAAAATTAGTGACAGTGGTCCCTGTACCCAAGAGTTGATATGTGGTGGTGAAGTCTGGATCTTGCTGGTAAAGTTGGGGGCACTCTGATGTTTCATGTCCATAGGAATGGATCACAGTGGTAAGTGTAGCCACATGAGGCCAGTTGAGGTAGTCAGTGACACGATTGGAGATACTTGTCTTATACTTGATGTTGAGATGGAATTGTTGTAGGTAGGTGGACCACTTCTGATGGCGGTCGTTCTGCAATTTCCCATGTGTTTGTATGAATTGTAGAGCCTTGTGATCAGTGTGTATGATCATCGTTCTCCCCAGAATGTAATTTTTCCATTAATGGTAGGCTTGTACAATGGAATACATTTCTGTTATAACCCTAAATTTCCCTACACATGGATACCTGGCCTTTGTCCCTCTCACTTGCATTTTTTTCCAAGCCATCACTGAGTTGCTCTTCCAAAAAAACCATTTTTTGAAGATGTATGTGCCTTGCACCAATACTGCCCGCATACATACGCTTTCTACACCACTACATCCCACATATGTACGCATGTTGCACCACTACAACCCCCGTATACTTGCAAAAGTTGCAAAAAATAAAAAGTTGCAAGGAATTCGTTGAGATTACGGGCTATTGGGTAGTTTCCCAACTAATCCACCGCCTATAGCCCGTCACCCAACCGAATAACCATCCTTTTGTCATATAAAGGGAGGTGTTGGTGTCTCATTTTACATCTAAACATAAGAACAGTGAAACTCTACCCGTTTCATATCCCTCCTTACCCCAAGTAATTGCAGCACTTTTGTGAGAATTGCCTTAGCATTCCCCAATTTGCCCGTCTTCATCCATCAGAGCCTATTCACTTCCCAATAAGAGATCCAAAGGTTGAGAGGAGAAGCCATACAGAGGTGCACTTGGAGCTTGGTGAAGAGGAGCTCAGACTAGGTTCATGGAGCAGTAGTTGGCTTTGGTTGTAAAAGGTATAATCATTGAGTTATCAATAAAAGAAGTACTTTTGCTATCCCAAATCATGGTGTATTGAATGCTTTTAATGGTTTATGTTTTGACATTCTAACATATAACCCTAATTTTTATATGAATAGCATGCTTGTATCTTTTTGTTTGTCTATCTTTGAATGCAGGCCATCCCTAGGAGGAGGCGTGTAGTCAGCAAAGATTTCAAGCACAAGGGGATCATCATCGGACGTGGAGTAGAGGTATAGTTACCCGATCCCTCTCATATTTTATTTTCTTGTATGAGTCTTAAGTATGTTTGGGGTAGTTAGAGAAGTAGTTGACTTTTAGATGGTTAATTGATCTGCCTACATTCTAAACCCTATTGTATTCATAGGGGGGTGGGGTTCCTGCTAGCAGAACTGGTGACCATACTGGGGAAGCCTGTAGGGTTTTTTAGGGGATTTTGGGTTGTCTAATTGTTTTTTCTTCCTTTCGAGTTTCTGTTGAGTCTTCTAAGTCTTTTAAGGGATTCTGGTCACCTTCAGGCGCCATAACAGTTCTCCCTACCCTATAAAATTGTTTGTTTCTTTTTTTTTTAAGGAAGTACAGAGGTGTACGCACCCTGCTTTGGATCATCCCACGTACATATGTGCTATGATCAGTAAACAACCTGCGTACATACGCAGGTTGTTGAAGCTACAACCGCATATCTAGTTCAAGAAATTAAAAAAAAAAAAAAAGAGGCAACCAACCTCTTTCCTGATTGAGGTTTATACTTCTCAGGGTTTCTTGACATAGTTCAAAGTCTCTGTTTTATAGCCATAGCATGGGTTAGATTCCATTTTACTTGTTCCTTAATCTTCTTGTGTTTCCTAGCATTTTTAGCTTATTTTTAGCTTGAATTTTAAGAAAAATGAGTTGCATTTTAAAAACAAATTCCCCCTCATGGTCGGGGGGGTATGAATCGTGTATTCATCAGTTTCTTATAGTATCTTTTGTTACTTCTTCTTTGATTGGAAGAAAATGTACAAAAAAAAACTTAGTTTGTTAGGTCTCTTTCTTTCTTTTCATTTTATGTGCATTATTATTTGAAAAAGAAAAAGAAATTAGCATAGTGTTGTGTTTTCTGCTCATCTTGAAAGCATTTCAAAAAAAAAATAAGAAAGATAACCCTTCTTTTCCAGTGTTCTTATAAGTTTCATTTTTTGCAAGAGCCTTAAAAACATCAGTTGCACTACCGCACCCTTTTTTAGTTAATCAAGCCATTAAAACGAATGCTAAAACTAAAATTAACTAGACTTTTTGTTTGTAGGGTCAACCAACTAGTTTAGGGTTAGGGACTTGAATTAGTTTGAACAGGAAACTCTTCAAGGACGTTAAACAAACAACAGAGTCAGAGCTAGGGAGTGTTAAAGTCCAATGATGTGAAAATTATCCGGGACCCCCCTCTAACACAGGGGCTAAACACAAGGTCATGTGAGGAAAGGCAATAGAGATAACCCCTCCAAAACCGGACTAAATGTAGTGGGGAACGCATATTGAGGATTTTTCTTGGGAATACTATCGCCTGAATTTTCCTACGAAGCTTCAGGGACCTCGAATCCATTCAAGATCCTATGTTGTCTTCCAGACCACTTTCTTTCGATACCCTCGATAGGTTTTAGACTTGTTATCCTGCTCATTGTGGTCCACCCAACTATCGACTGTACCCGCCTAGTGACTGACTGTGAGATGGAAATTTAGTTACCTATATTTTAGGGACTTACACAGGTGACTGCGGGGGTATACCACGGTACCTAGGGAAGACGTCAGGTCATGCTTCGTAGAGTATACCAAGAGGGTGCTTTCATGTTCGAGTTGCACTTGCATCGGTTAGTTTCTCTAGTGTTGACTGGCGTAACTATCCTTCCTACTAGATAGTCGTCTTCTTGATTTGCCTTTAGGAGATTTTAGTGTGTGCTCTGTGCTCCCTAGTTTTCCATAGTGATTTAGTCAGTCATTACTTTGGGTCTCTGATCTAAGGTGGTAGACCGCCCACTCCATTGGTCGTGAGGACATTTTGGTCTTCCGCTTAGAAACGTGGAGTCGCCTCTCTATAGGCATTGTTTTGATAACATCGGTTCGTCGGAGTCAGTGTGTGATACTTTTACAGACTTGAATGATCCTGTAAGGGGAGAACCTGTGCATAATATCTTCATGGATAAATTTCCTATCAATACCAACCAAGGAACACCTTCACAAGGGGATTCTTGTGCTTTTCCTTTCTTCAGAAACGTTGGTGTCCCTTTGATGGCCACTTTGTACATTCCTTGGTTGAATGTGGGACTACTGGTTTGGTTGGATACCATTCCAAATGCCCTGCATTCTCTTGATGCTTCTCATTTAAGAACCTTATTTCAAGGGCATCATGTTGATGTTCCCTCATTGACAAAGTCTTCTCCTCCTTCTTCTGCCTTCCCTGGTGAAAGTATAGTTACTAGTAATTGGAAGTCTAAATGAAATAGAAAGAGGAAGAATAGGAAGAAGAAATCACCAACCTCTTTTATTCATGTTGGAGATAGGTCCTCAACCTCTGCAAGTCATGTTGAAAACCAGTACCCAACCTCTGCAATGGGGGCAAGCACCCATCCTCTACAAGTCATGTTGAGGGAAAACGTCCAATCACTGCTAGTCATACTAGAAATAGATCTATAGCCTTTGCAATTCATGTTATTGACCAATCACCAACCTCTGCAAGTCATGTTGGAGATGTGAAACCAGCCACTGTTAGTCATGTTGGGTGCATTGATTTTGTTGAGAAACCTAGACGGATAGGATGTAAGACTAAGTTCCCTTGTAATCTTTGCAAGGGAGATCACCGTACTCATTTATGCCATGGGCTTCCAAAGGTACGAAGATTGTGGTCCATGTGTGTAAGCTCTTCTGATTCTGAGTATTCTAAGGTTTCATCAAAATCTATTCAACCAGTGGTTGAGAAAGTGGTCACATCGATGCAGTATTCAGTTGATCCCACTCCTATTATGGGGGGTGATGTGCCTTTAGACCATGGTGTCTTACATCTTATTCAACCAGTGGTTGATAAAGTGGTCATGCCGATGCAATCTTAGGTTGATCCCACTCTTCTCTTGGAGAGTGATGTGTCTACCAACTATGTTTTTAGCATTTCCAGTTCAATACTTTCAGAACCAGGGGGAATTCCACTCACTTCGAGAACACCCCCTCCAAGCCCTAGGATGGTTTCCTTTGATTGGAATGAACTTGTTGAGCCTAGTATTCCTTCTTCCACACCCTTTCAAATAACGGTTGAAGTTAATTCAACAAACATTTATCGATGTATTGTGGATGAAGGAGCCTCTGCAAGTATTTTATCCTCCTCGGTTTGGAAATTCTTGGGATCTCCCAAGCTTGTGTCTTCTTTGCATGAGTTGTTGGCTTTTGACATACGTCCTAGTGAATATTTGGGGGTTCTTCCTCAGTTTCCTATCTCGTTAGGTGGGAAGATTGTCCTTGTTGATGTTATAGTGGTGCAAGGCCTGTTAGATTTCAATATGCTTCTTGGGCGTGATTATGTATATGATATGAAGATTGTGGTGTCTATGCTCTTCCGGGTGATGCATTTCCCTCATAATGGAATCATTGTCACTATTGATCATTTGGAATCTGATAATCACCATCCTAATTTAGCGTTATTCTAGGCTACCCCTTTATATGTTCCTAGTGTTTGTGTAGACTCTACCCCGCCACAGGTTAATTATGTTGCGTCTTATCCTCGTTGTTAAATTGCTTCTGAGAAGGAACCTGTGCAATCATGTTTGCCTTATCGATACTTGGTCTCAGCAATTGATCCTTTGGTTTATCCAATGGGGGCATGGGATCCCTTGCCTCCCCCTCTTGGTACAAATGATCTCGTCGGGATTACTTGAGAAAATTATCTTGTTGGAGTCTTCTTTAAGCACTTTTCAAACTCTCTAAACATGAAAAGATTGTCGAGCGATCTTGTTTCCCTTCACGCTCGCCAAAGTCAAATTTGAGGGCTCATCTGTCTAGTGATAGTTTACCCATTTTTCAGTCCGGATGGTCAGTTTTACGAACAAAGGTATACTCTAGGAACTTTGTTTCACTAGAAGAGTATTATTAGGTATACATTTAACTCTTTTTCAGGCCTAAGGGACTAAATTTATGAAAAAGGAACATTCTCCTTGGTTTTGGTTTATCACCTTTTTCGGGCCCTGGAGATTACTTATGAAAAAGGAACCCCCACAAAGTCCATAGTTAAGCTCTTTTTAGACTCCTTAAAATTGAAAAGATCGTTGAATGACCTTGTTCCTTCACACTCATTAAATTGGTCCAGAAGAACATCTACTGGCATGAGCTTACCCCTTTTTCTGGCCTGTGGATTATGGAGGAAAAAGGTACGCCTTGGGAGATTTGTCTCGTCGGGAGAGTTATCCTCAGTAACTTTTATACTTTTCTCAAGATAAGGAGACTAAATCCAGAAAAAGGATATGAGTCCATAGTTAAGCTCTTTTCAAACTTCTTAAAATTGAAAATATTGTCGAGTGATCTTGTATTTGTCACACTCATTAAAATGGTTTTGAATAGACGTCTTTTCGGTGCTAGTTTACCACTTTTTCGAACCGACTAGACTATTCTCAAAAAAGGTACCCCTTGGAGTCTTCTTTTACATTTTTTCAGACTCTCTAAACGTGAAAAAAATACTGATCTTACCTTCTCTGGGCTCGTTAAAATTACATTGAAGGGGGTTTCATTGTGTCTTGTTAATTGCATTCGCATCTCTGCGTCTTTGGCCTAATGTCGGCTCCATGTTGCTCTCAACTCAACCTTTGAAGCATGCCTTATACGCAAGCCTTGTATCACTTTTCCTCTACGACCTAACACCTTGACCCATGGAGGAAGTTTACCTGAGTTTCCTTTTCCTGCACATGTCTCCTTGCTCTGAGCATTAGTGTGTTCCTTTTGATTGGAACTAGTATGCTTGATTGCGACACTTATTCCTCCTTTGTAACGTAGAATTCTTTTATTCTTTTTCAAGCTCTTTAAAAAATTGAAAAAAACAAAAAAATAAAAAAACCCAAAAAGAGGGGACGGGAAATATATATTCTTTTTTGGCAGCACAATGAGTCATCCTTGGAAAAATTACATCCTTCCATTTGTTTGTCAAGAATTGGGATCTAATATGACCTTAGGAAGTTGTTCTCTCTACATAGAGTTGTGTCCTCCTACGTTCGGTTACTCTTCCAAACACATATTGGAGAGCTTGCATTGCCTCGTGCATCGTGAACTTATGTCAATGTCATGTTGCCTGAGTCTGATCATCTTTCGTGCTTTTGTCCAAGGGAAGTTTCACCCAACATGAGTCGGCCTTTCTGCATTTTGTCTCTTGACATCATGACCCAGCCATCTCGAAAGTCCAATCAAGTCCTTACTTGAAATCAATGAAGTTCTCTTCCTAATCATAGAGATCCTCTTGTCTTTTACCAATGAGTCGTCGAAGACCTCTAGGTAGTGCAGTAATACACTCACATTGTACTCCTACCCGAGTTTTGAATATATTGAAGTTGTTGCTCGAGCTATGAAGACCTCATCTCCAGCCATCAGGAATTATTGGCTTCTAGAAGATGGATATTATACTTGTATATATTTGATTTTGAGATGTAGATCCACTATGTATTGCTCGCGGCTACACTTTGTATAGTTATATGACATGGATCTGCAATGTATTTGATTGGCAGCCATGATTTATTTCATCCCAAGCATGGGTATGCCCGCCTCGGAGAGACAATTGTTATTTTTGCAGATGGAACCTCTCGAACTGTGGTCCCGGGCTCACTCATTTTGTACATTGGTGAATACCTTGTAATGTATTTTGGCCATCAGATGATCTTCTAACATCACACTTTAGGGGGCATCTGTTATAACCCTAAATTTCTCTACACATGCATACCTGTCCTTTGGCCCTCTTATTTTCATTTTTTCCCAAGCCATCACTGAGTTGCTCTTCCAAAAAACCCATTTTTTGAAGATGTACGTTCCCTGCACCAATACTGACCACATACATACGCTTGTTGCACCACTACAGCCTACATATGTAAGCATGCTACACTACTACAGCACGTGTATACTTGCAAAAGTTTAAAAAAATAAAAAGTTGCAAGGAATTCATTGAGATTACGGGTTATTGGGTAGTTTCTCAACTAATCCACCGCATGTAGCCCGTCACCCAACTGAATAACCATCCTTTTTTCATATAAAAGGAGGTTTTGGGGTCTCATTTTACATCTAGACATAAGAATAGTGAAAATTTGCCCGTTTCACATCCCCTCCTTGCCCCAAGTAATTGCAACCCTTTTGTGAGAATTGCCTCGGCATTCCCCAATTTTCCCTTCTTCCTCCATCAGAACCCATTCACTTCCCAAGAAGAGATTTGAAGGTTGAGAGGAGAAGCCATATAGAGGTGAACTTGGAGCTTGGTGGAGAGGAGTCAGGACCAGGTTCGTGGATCAGTAGTCAGCTTTGGTTGTAAAAGGTATAATAATTGAGTTATCAATAAAAGAAGTACTTTTCCTGTCCCAAATCATGGTGTATTGAATGATTTTAATGGTTTATGTTCTAACATTCTAATATCTAACCCTAATTTGTATATGAATAGCATGCTTGTATCTTTTTTTTTGTCTATCTTTGAATGCAAGCCATCCTTGGGAGGAGGCATGCAGTCATCAAATCTTTCAAGCGTGAGGGGATCATCATCAGACACGAAGTAGAGGTATAGTTACCCGATCCCTCTCATCTTTTCTTTTCTTGTATGAGTCTTGGGTATGTTTGGGGTAGTTAGAGAAATAGTTGACTTTTAGATAGTTAATTGATCTACCTACATTCTAAACGCTGGTTTAGTCATAGGGGGTTTTCCCACTAGCAATTTCCTTGTCATAGGTGGGGTATTTATGGAAAGTATCGGAGAGTGTCTCACTATGGTATGCCACCGGATTCCCATGTTGAGTGAGAATTTTTCCCACAACATAGTCAGATGCATCAATCTCAATATCGAATGGTTGTTGCAAATCGGGAAAGGAGAGTACTGGAGATGAGCACAAACGATGTTTTAGATCTTCGAATGCTCATTGTTGCTCCTTCCCCCACATTTACTTGGCCCTACCACCACCCTTGGTCACTTGGCTGAGGGCCTAGGCAATATGGGAGAATCCCAACATGAACCGTAGGTAAAAATTGGTGAGTCCTAAGAATCTCTGAAGCTCGGTCAATGTGGTCGGGGCTGGCCAGTCATGGATGACTTGGATCTTAGCTGGATCAACATGTACCCCATGCTCATCAACAATGTAGCCCAGGTATTGGACCCTCTTCATGCCAAAAGATAATTTTTCCAAGTTGGCATAAAGCTTGTGTTGTCACAGAGTGCTCAAAACCTATTGAATATGTCGCATGTGCTCCTCACATGTTCTATTGAAGATGAGTATGTCATCCAAATACACTACCATAAAGGATTTGGTGAAGGGTCTCAATACATCGTCCATCAACCGCATGAAAGTGGTTGGTTCATTTGTCAAGCCAAAAGGCATGACTAGCCATTCGCAGATACCTTCCTTAGACTTGAAGGTTGTCTTCTAGACATTCGTTGGTTCGATGGGAACCTGGGGGTAGCCATACTTTAGGTCAATCTTGTTGAATAAATTTTCCCCCTTGAGTTGGTCAATAAGGTCATCAATATTGGGAATGGGATAGCGGTTCATGACTGTGATTTTGTTTAAGGCTCTGTAATCAATGCAGAGTCACCAAGTCTTGTCCTTCTTATGCACTAGTACAATCGGGCTTCCGCAAGGGGAGGAGATGGGTCTAATGTGCCCCTTTTGAAGAAGCTCTTGGATATGATGCCTAATTTATTCATTATCCATTAGCGAGCGTCGATATACCATTCCATTAGGTAGAGTTGCGTCAGGGGTTAGATCAATTGGATGCTTGACTTGGTAGTGTGTCGGTACCCCTGTAGGTGAGATGAAGATGTCTCTATATTCTTCCATGATCCCGTCCACTTTATTCTACTGCAATGAGAGTTTTTTTGTAGAGTCCATGGATGTGGTAGAAACCTTCTACTTACTGTGATCACGGATCACAAAGAAGATGAACTTCTCGTACTATGAAATGACCTTACTGCATTTCTTAGCAGAGATTAAAGAAATAGCAGTAGGTTGTACCACCTCTGGGATCTTGTACAATTGTCTACCCAAAGTAATAATAACACTGTGGGGTCTAGAATCATACACAGCATGACACTTGAACAAATATGGTTTTCCTAAAAGAACATCACAAACTTCAAGGGTAGCAATATCACATAGTACCTCATATTTGAAAGGCTTGATGATGTAGGATAGCCGACATTGTTGGTTGACACGAAGATCTATTCCTTGACAAAGCCAGCCGATGGTGTAGGGTTGTGGGTGCGGTGTCGTTGGCAGGTTTAGTCGCTTGACGACCTCTGCTGAAATCAAGTTCTTCTAACTACCGTTTTCGACAATGAAGTGAATCGAAGCCATGTTGACCCACATATGTGAGTGAAAGAGGCGTTCCCCTTCCTCTGGTTCTTCTGGTTTTCTTGCCAAGGCTTTGGTGGTAGCGACCGTGGCACTGGGTTCAGCATCGATAATCTTCTTCTCACCTTCAGGATTTGACTCGAAATCATAATCGACCTCTGAATTGGAAGCCTTCATCTCAGCCACGAGGGACTTCTTGGAGCGGCATTCGTCGGTGTTGTGCCAAGGACTTTTATGGTACTCGCACCATTTTCTCGTGTCCTTCTTCGTCTTCTCATTTCCCTTCTTGTGTTGCGTCTTGGATGGATTTTCCTGAGGGTGGCCATCGTGAGTTGATCCCCTGCTGTGTGGGTTGGGGTTGCCTTTGCCCTGCTTCAGCCGTGAGGGGTTTGTAGATCCAAACTCTCGTTGTTTCTGCTTAAATTTCTGCTCGATCTTGATAGCGTATCTATAAGTTGTTCCCAATGAGACGATGTCCAAGAACTCCATTTCTATTTGAATGTATCTATGCAAACAGTCGCAGTATTTGAGCACCATATTTGCTTATAATATTTGATACCCAATTTGGTGCGGAGGGTATGAAAAATATTGGTGAATTTTGGTATTTTCTGGTCCCTTTATTGACATAGGGTGGTCCATCTGGTGTATTGGTCCTCGTAGCTTCCAACAGGGTAGTATTGTTCTTTAATGGTGCCCCGGAAGGAATCCCATGTAGGGGCCACCACAAAAATTGCAGATTCCTCCACAGACTTTTTGTCAAAGTAGGTATCCGACCAATCTTTAACATGGGGAACGGCCTTGAGGAGTGCAAAAGTGATATTTTCCCGATCGGAAAAATTGTGGACCGAAAAATATCCTTCGAGCAGATTTTAACCATTTATCTACAGCATCTGCATCTATCAATCCTTCAAATAATGGAATATAAAAATTTACCTATACCTTGAAGGGGGTTGCATGGCCGCCTGATGAAGATGCTTCTCTCGTGGGAAACTGTCGAAGGATTTGTGCAAAGTTGTCCATCATTTCGTTCCTTTGTCGTGTGAGGGCTTCCTTGAGCAACATTTTAATAGGATCTCCTAGTCCATCATCTTTCTTTTCGTCTCCCATGGGTTGTTTTCGGTCTCAACGCGATCGATCTGGTAGTGGATCGATTGGTTCGATTCCCAACTTCTTGTACCCAGACCTTGTCGGGGATATGCACGAAGAAAAATAAATGAAGAGTAGACTCCTCTAATACCACTGATCTAGATTTAGGAGAAGAACGAACTGATTACAGAACGAATACCATAAAAATAGAGATAGGAAGAATAACACAAATATTCAGTGAACAATATCCTCTATTAATAAATGAAATAGGATGAAACTGTAAAACTACAGAACTAAAACTTGCTCGAATGGTGGTAGCTATCTCTGAGAAGAGATGTGGCTACTACGCGCATTCGTCTAAGAAGAAATGGATTACAATGAGACTCCATAGGACCTTTTCATATTACTCATGAATGACAAAACCTTAGACATCCAAAAACCTAACCCTAGAAGGTGAAATGCCAAAAGTCATGTGGGCCCTATGGGTAAGTTGGTGTAATTTGGTACCTCGACTTCCTAGGGTCATAACTTTTGCATATGACCTATGTTTTAGGTCCATGATAGCCCATTGGAAAGGTCTTTCAGATAACTACACATTTCATCATTAGACTCTCATTTTGTCTATAGTTTCACTATGACAAGCCAAAAAAACAATGTTTAGGGCCCCAAAACAGCCTTGAAATTACAACAAGATGTGTTGACATGAAAACATACAAAATAGGCCAATTGAATTAGGTGAGAGGCCACCCGTATCCACCTGGAGAATGTGTGAGGCTTCAAACAACCCCAGAAGTGTAGAACTCACAATTATAAAGAAGTACAAAAAGATGTGCTAAACAAAAACTAACACGAGGAGCCAGTTGGAAGAGGTGGGTGGCCACCAATATTCATCTGGATCAGAACCGATACTGGAATATTTTCTGCATCTGAACTCAATTCTGAATCAGGATCCTGCAAATTTGGATACATTTTTATTCAGATTGACATGGATAAATAAAAATTCAATTAGATAATTGAAACATAAATAAAATAAGTTAAACTTATTGGAGATGGAAAGGGAGAACTCCATGATGGACTTTGAACAATATGGAATGGGTTGGAATTTGAAGAATTGACCATTTGATCATATAATAATTAGATTTTCTCCCTGCACTTCAGCAAAATTAGCAATAAATTTTCATGTACATATCTAAAACAAATTTCGAGGACCATACCACAATCTGAGTTTGAATATAGTTTTGAAACCATTTTTTAAAAATAAGACGATATAAAATGTAAAATGTATACTAAAGTATTGCAAGACCTGTGAATTCATCATAAAAGATAATTTGAGATGAATATACTATTTTATGTGCAAATAAAAGTTCAAATAACTTTGAACGCATATCAGTGCACTTATAAAACACAAACGCACTGATGTGCATATTAACAATAAGCACCGGTGCGTTGAAAAATCAATCACACCGTGTTTCTAGATTTTGTTAATAAAAAAAAATTATGTCTCTGGTGCATCCAATAATATGGACGCACCAATGCGTAATGTAAAATGGTTGCACCGTTGCATATTATAGAAACACAT
>SNQJ01S0057165.1:155068-187638 GCA_010110895.2 Picea sitchensis
CCCAAAAAAAAAAAAATTTGGGCCGACATATTTCCGAGACGACATATTACCGGGACAAAATATTTCCGCGACCACATGATATTAGGTGGTTTTTCGGCACATGGTTTTTTGCCGATGGTTTTCTATTTTTGGTTAAGGAATTAGGGTTTTGGACTAATCCAGGTCATTGGGTTAGGGTTTTGGATGCCGCTGGCTCCTATATGTATATTGTATTGTAAACAATGTAAAACAATGTATGAATATAATATATGTTGGTTTTCCCAGTTTGGGTTTCCAGGTGAAAAATCTCTGTGTAATGTTTGTGTTTGCCATTGTATCTTTTATGTTATTTTCTGAATATCAGTTTGCAGTAGATATTGTACAAGGTTAGAATTTACAGAAATAACCCACAAAAGAAATTATATTGCTTGATCTATGAAAATAGTTACATTGTCTCATTTTATAGAGCTTATCGAAGTATTGTGAGGATCCAGAACATTCATGAATCGTATGGAAGTTGGTGTGGTAGGTGGATAAGAGTCATGAATCGGATGGAAGTCGGTGTGGTAGGTGGAGAAGAGTCTCTAACTCTATGGTGGTTGGTAGAAATTAATTAATGCTTCCAACACTCCCCCCTAATTTCTACCACTAATTACATCAATATTTATAATGCCCAATGCTTTTCTCAAATACTCAAATTGGTCTTGTGCTAAAGCCTTTGCAAGTTGCTCCTTTGATCTGCAATGTTTCCTCCTTAACGAATACATGTTTTGGTTAGGTCTTTATCTGATTCATGTCATCATCTTCTGTTTCTATCTTCATATGGTTGGGCTTCCTTCAATGTGCTACTTTACACAACATGCGTTCACTTGAGTTTCATCCTCAAACGTTTTTTTGCTTCGTCTTTGTACCTGCATAACATTGATTAATGCTCGAACTTTGCATCTTCCTTTTGCACCTGCATGATCATTGATGTCCATATAAAAAGAGATCCATCTACCGAAATACATGGGTACCATCCGTTGTACTCACCAGTTCTCTAGGTATCATTTTCACGTACATGGTTCATCAATACATTAGACTCATTTAGTCATAAATTGGTCCCAACCAAACTCACACTCTGAGATTACTTAATCTCCCAATCCTCCCCTTAATCGAAGATCTAACTTCTCCGATCACCATCAAACTTAGATACAAGTACACCTTACCACCCTCGTACCTACCTAGTGGTTAATTCCACAGCTTGATGCCACATCCACTCTTTATGCCTAAGAGGGATACACACTACATGATCACTCGAATCCATGTAGGCATGTCTCAACAGGGCTTACTAAACACCTGGGGAATATAGCTTGCCTTGCCTATGGCTAAGCTTTACAACTTAAAAAAAAACTCTAGGGTGTCGGGACTACCGATCATGCACCCCCTACAACATATATGCATCATTTCATCTCAGGTACAAAATTTACACATTCTTTACTAAATGCCCAACAAATAACAAACCCATTTCATTAAGCATTACATAACTTCATCTGGAGTCTTCTTTGTCCTTTACCTCTTCCAACTAGAGTATTTCTTCCTTTTCTTTCACCATCTTTTTTTTTTATTATTATTTTTTGTTTAAGTCTTCCATTACCCTTTGTCTTCTAGATCATGAGTCTGTCTTTTATGTTTTACACTACTTCTTGCATCTTGTTTTTCCTTTCAATATACTTTATGGATATGTTTCTTGTTGGAGTTGATCAAGATCCAACAAGACAACCTATGACAATGGATTGGCAAACTTAATTGACGCACCACTTGTCATGATTTTACATCACATAACATTTGATTTGGACTCAACTTTTGACTAGCTTAACAGACTCTCGCTTTAACTTTGACTAGCACTCATTTTGAATGACTTTACATCTCAAGACTCCTTTTCACACATTTACATTTCAAGACTCCCTCCTTTTCACAAAAATTTTAGACTCATTCAAAGACTCAGTTGCATGACCTTGGCCTTCTCTCACTTGAACTTAACTTGAACTTAACTCTAACCTCTTACAACATGACTCATGTTCCTCTTGACAAGAGGAAACCCTACATGAGCATTCTGAATAACTTTTCTATATACTCAATGACCCTTTTTCAATGCCAAAGGAGGACTTTTTACATACAGAAATGCTTGACTTAACTCTCACTTAGGAAGATGAGACATTTTAACACAGCAATGCCTATTCATATCTCTACATCTGCCAGGTTAACACAAGACTTAACAGTAGTAACTAAAGTAAATTTATTTCCAGTCTCTTGAACAACCATATACAAATTTGAAGACGGACCCTACATAAGAAACAAATACAACCCCAATAAAGATCAATTACCGTTTCTCCTACACTACACATGCATGCTACTGATCTAATAGGGGGTTAGAAATAAAACATAAATCAAATGACATAGATGAGATTCATGAACTTTGGGACGGGAAAAGCATCTTTTTCATTGGTCTCAAAATGAATCACTTACAATGAGTTCTGAGTCAAATGACATAGATAGACTCACAACTTTGGGATCTGAAAGCATATTTTTCATTGGTCTCAAAATGAATCATCGCATAATGAGTCTCCGAGATCCGCCACCGCTCCTCGACATCCTCATCCTGGCTCCTCCTTTCCTCCAACTGTTGCAACATGAAGTTCTCTTGAAGTTTAAGGCAAAGCTAAAGGGTGGGGACAATAATAGGATTGGCAATTTTGGCAGAGCTTCTTTTCTATCCTTTTGGTTAGTACCCCTACCCCTCCCTTTTATAGGCTAGGAAGATCTAGGGGAGTTTTTAGGCGGTCCCTCGCCATGCATAGAGTTTCAGCTTTTAACTCCATTAAAAAAAGCCCTCGTGGTCCCTAAATTTTAATCTTCCCCGGGATTTTGCTTTGTTAGGTACTCGCAGACTATTTTGGGCTAGCCCGCGGACACCCGCATGCAGTAAAGGGACAACAATCGGTTACCCGAGCCCAGTGAGAAGTTAGGGCACATGTTGCTTGTTTTAAGTGGTTTTTGAGGGAAATTACTCAAGATGGCTTTGGCTAGGGTGAAAGTATGAGTTACCGATGTCGGGAACCTCGTGATGGTGCATTTTAGGGTTATAAATAAATGCCCATAATGTGTGAGGTCAGGAGAGCATCCGATGGCCGAAATAAATTACCAATTCTTTTACCAATCTATACTGATATACCGGCCAAGGGCCTGTGGAGTCGTGGATCGGGAAGTGTCAGCTCTAAAAATATCAAATGTTCACCGGTATGCATACCCATGCTCAGATAAAATAGAACCATGGCTAACAATCAATTACATCAGGATCCACAACAAATAACTATAAAGAGTAGTCACAAACAATACACAGCTTTAGAAAGCTACATCCTCAAATCAGATGTACATAGAAGTATCCATCTCGAAGATGTCCGGCCTCATGGTTGTACTTCGCAGCTTGAGCAACAACTTCAAAATCTTCACGACTCGTAGGAGTGTAGTTATGCGAGGTACTCCATCACCTTACCAGAGGTCTTCACGTCATTTGCTACTTTAATTTGATAATCTTGATGATCGGACTGGTCATTGATTTTAACAACAGTTTGATCGATCGCTCAGATGTATTTGCATACAAGATATATCGCAGAGCGGCCGATCAGTTGGTATCAAACTCTTTGGACAAATAGCACGACAAGGATAAGATCTTAGGCAAAGATATTTGTTAAACATAAGTCTACGAAGCAAGAGGCAACGAACTCTCCATATGTTTCGGAAGAGTAACCAAACTGTATACGTACCAACTCTCAGAACGAGCAAAGCTTCCTAAGGTCGTATCTATATCCCATAGTCTAATGCATCAAACTGATAGATGTGCTTTATCCAAGGGTGACTCATAATGTCAGCCAACGAAGAGAATACTTTTCCCATCTTCTTTGGGGTATATTTGATTTTTTTGTTCTTTTGTTGATTTGGAAAAAGAATAAAAGAATATTACGCTACAAGGGAGGAACGAGGATCTAAAACATACAAGTTCAAGGCACGAGGGAAAGACTGACAAGTTCTAGGAAATGATACTCAAAACCTCCAAAGTGGGACAAAGGTGTTAAAAATGCAGAAACAAATGGTTACAAGGTTGACGAGCAAGGTATGTAAATGCCGTTTATAGAACACACAATGGTAACGCCCTCGATGTAAGTTTAACGAGCCCCAAAAGAAGGGTAAGCTTTGCGATTTTTCATATTTAGAGAGTTCAAAACATAAAAGGAAACCCATTGGGATACCTTTTTCGTCAACAGTCTAGTTGGTTCAAAAAGGGGTAAACCAGCACCAACCAGACGCATTCAAAACCATTTTAACGTAGAAAGTGTGACAAGGGACAAGATCACTTGGCCATTTTTCACTTTTAAAGAGTTCAAAAGTTTAACTATGGACTCCGCTATGAATGTTCTTCTCCTCGATCAAGCGAACGAAAGTGTGAGAATAATAATGGCAATCTTTCAATTTTAGGGAGTCTTAAAAGAGCTAACTATGGACTCCGAGGGTTTCTTTTCAGAGATTTAGTCCCTCAAAGTCCGAAAAGAATAAAATTATACCCGAGGATACCCTTTCAAAGAATGGTGGAAATTCAATAGAGCCCCTTTATTCGCATGCTTGACCGTCCTGGACCTAAAAAGGTAAACTTTTAATGCATCGACTTCAAATTTCACTAGCCGCGGAAGGGGTCACAAGATCGCCGCGAATATTTTCATTTTTAGAGGGTATGAAAGTGGCTTAAAAGGAGACCCGCTATTTGTTTGGGAGTCCCGGAGGGTGTGACAAAGAGTGAAAAGACCCATGCAAATGAGGCCTAAAACTCATATATTCGTGAAAGACTATAATGACTCCGAGCCTACTTCGCTGTTGTTTAGGTGTCCATGGACACCATAATGCATCTGGGAACTACCTAGGGCATCCATGTTTTAGAAATCTCTACCACCAAGTTGCGAAACTTATAGAGAAGATATGACGGTTCCATCACAACTCCGCAAATGATCCTATATTTGGAAAAAACAAAAGGTGTCCTAGATGTTGGGATAAATCACCCTATATGCTCGCTGATTTTGGAAAAAATTATGGACCGCCCTTATGTGTATTTTTTTTCAAAACTCAAAATAAACGTCCCGGGCTACTCCTGATCAATCCCTTCCATATAACTCCGAACCCACCCAAAATGGTTTTTGCCGAAGAAACCGATAAAAGGGGCCAAAATGGTGACACAAAGAGGCCAAAACTCCATAAATAGAGGTTACAAATTAATATCACCCATTGCTGATTTGGAAATTGATACTAGAACCAAAAGACCCCCTTTGCTACATCGTGATTCCAGAGCCATGGACCAAATCACTGCTTGGACCAAGTAAGTACAAACTCCCCATCCCGCATTTTTATACTTGTATTTAAGTTTTTGGTGTTTTGGGGGGCCACCTTTAGCATGCCCTAACCCGGCCGCCTTAGACAAATTTAGAACCCGCGTACGTTCGACAGCTCGCTGGGCACCCGCCAAGACGATCAGACAAATAAGGCGGGTACCCGCTGACGCCACCTCTGGCTACCATGGTTACCACAAGAACCCAAAAGTTGGTGTGCAAGATCCTAACTCCCCTCTTTGCCTTGTGATTTTTGCAGATGGTACTGAGAGAGAGGCATGAGGTCAGCCATGAGGGCAAGAGTCGCCGATCCAGCCGTGTGATGGCTAATGTAATACGTTGTGGCTCACAAATTCTTTTGTGGTCGCTTTATGCCGCGACAACTGGCCGTTTGAATGCCCCGGGTTGACTATCGCATCCTCGATGTCGGTGGCTTTGGCTAATTGAGGGCACCTTTGACGCCTACCATCGAGACATATATTTTGATCGGCCTTCGAGGGAGAGCGGAAAACCGGCCGATCCGCATAATTTTCCTGGGCTGTGGAGGAGAAAAGTCCTGAGTCATAGCCGAAAGCATTGTGTAGCTTCTGGACTAACCTGGGACTTCCTCGGATAAATTTACCGGCGTTGTCATCAACCTTGCTTTGCGTAATTCATCTTATCACCTCATTGGGTGAATACCTGGGCCTACCTACCATCATTAATGGCGCTAGTTGCATGAATCAGGCTCCTTCAAAGGTATGGATGCACATATTTTTGATCGAGGCTCATTGCTCGGTGGTGATGAAGAGGCACTAATGTGATTGCCACGGCCGAACCATCTAACTTCGGTTCCGTGACCATTTTGTGCCTGCTTTTCTCTTTGAGCTGATTCCGTTACCCTGATGATGCGAGGACATCTCGGCTATTCCTCATGCGATGGGCGCATTGTCGCTTATTGTGGTGTAAGGACCGTAGAGGCCTTCAACGATGATTTCTTTGTATGGCTATCGCGGCAGATCCCCACAATTGAGGACTACCCATACGCAGGATTGACTTTCCGTGGATCCAGAGATACCAAGGTTCTGTATGGGCACAGGGAGAGATAGGTAAGGCTCCTCCCTGTGACTTTTTTTGTTTGTATATATTTTATGTCTTTAGATATATATCACGTTTTTTTTTTTTTTTTTTTTTTTTTTTTTTTTTTTTTTTTTGCATATGTTGGACCTGTGCGTCCTGCCAAATTTGCACGGAACAGTCGTCGTCCACGGCCAGAAGCCATAGTTGTTGCTGCTGGGGGAGTAGTAGTAGTAGGGAACCCTCCTGCAAGAGAGGCTGAGAGGTCCCTTAGGCAGGTTGAGCAGAAATTTACTGAGCTCACTCTCACAGTGCCTATGATCGAGATCTAGGACATGCCGATCCCGATGCATCGGCACATGGTGGGGTTACCGCTGACATGGGTCCGACTATTTAGGCGGTTAGGTCAGGCTCAGATTATACCGTGGCCTACGTGCCCCTAAATACCTTTTGTAGACTTCTTGTGTGCCTTGTTAATCGACATGTACTATATATTTTGAGGGCATAAGCCCTAATGACTCGTTATGGCTTCTAATTGAAGCGCCCTCATATCGCATGCTCACTGAGACTTTTTATGATGTATATATATGATTTTTTATTTCTTTTATGTGTCTTATGGATTTTGTAACGAAAATGTATTACATTGTGTTCATCATGATCTTCTTCTACGTGGAGTAAGATGCCAATCTAAAATGTGATAGCTAGAGTATCCGTGATTTGATTTAGACTCCTGGGAACATGAAATATGTAATATAATCAAAGTTATGTTCCAAGAGACATACCCTAAAGAATCATCAGTGTAAAGTAGGATCATAAGCACGATATTTATTAGTCGACACAAACCATTGAGCTGCCTTAGATAGACCCGGCATCGAGATACCTAATGACAAAGCCTTGCGTCCCAAATAACTGCGCGTATACTTAACATTGTTTGTGGTGTCACCTAAGCATATGCCTCCTAAGATAACAACCTAATCTCGGTAAGTGATTACTTGTTGAGGGTAAGCTCCGCTGTAGGTTGACGAAATCATTCGCATATCCAATGAACACCTGACCACTTGACATCCGCCATAGTGACGAAGATAACATTAAAGACACGCCCATGACACGCTTTTCAAAAATAAATGAAAGAAAGTAATAGCACAGCATATACATATTACAAAAGCTACCCACAAAGGATCTCTATGAGTAGTACTTTCCTTCTTGGTAGAGCCCATTTCTAGGCTCCACCAAAGCATTCCCCTTTCAAAAATTCCATTCAAACGATAAGCTCTTCTTTAACACCTCCAAATGCCGAAGGGTCCCAACCACATGGGTTTGAACTTTCCGCCCCCAGGGGGTCCTTATCCTAGTCATAAACCAGGACAAGGTCACACTCAGAAAACCCAGGATTGAATCCACCTATCATATTGATTACTTAACTCTATTTTGCTGTTCTCCTCATACAGTAATGAACGCTTAATTACCATCAAGTTTCTCAAGGTGGACTAAAAGTTCTTCTAGCGGAGAAGTGTCCGGCAAAAGAATCAGACCGCCAATTTCAGATGGAATTTGATGATTCGAATGGCAAGACCGCCTTCCATCCCAACGAAGAAAAGGTGAAAACCGCATGGCAGCCTTAATCAGGTCTGCAAGTTTCCATAATGCCGTAATATAACATCAAAGCCGCTTTGACTTGGTCGAAGCTTATGTCTTCGGTCAGAGATTGTCTTAAGCGCTTTTGTTAATCAGCCTTCCACTTGTCTATCAAGTTTGGGGGTAATAGGGTGATGAGGTTCCGCTATAACCCAAGCTTTGATGTTAACTCTGACATCATTTGATTCTCAGTGACTTCCATGGTCAAGGACAATCTCTCTGACTGAATCGCTATAACTGTTAAAAAGGAAGAGAGTTGCAAATTTCCATCATCTTTGAACGCGTTTGCATGGCCTCACCCACTTAGTAAAGTAGTCGAATACCACGATAATGATATAGCTGTCTCACACATGGGGGGCTGTAAGTAGTGTAATCAACTCCCCACTTGGTGAAGGGACCGCACATGATAATCATGAAACATGGGAGCCGGATGTGCCCTCATCTTCGGGTGGAGAAGATTTGGCGACCCATGGCACTTCTTGACCGACTCAATGCAATCTATAATAAGCGTGCAATAAGTAACCTGCTCGTAGAATTTTTTGGTTGTTTCCAACCCGGATAAGTGACCGCCACAAGCCTGTATGACAATCATTGAGCAATATGACAGCCTCCCTTTACGAGTGCGCTATTATCACACAAGATACAATCTACACCTCTCTGCTACAAAGTATCATTGAGGATAAGATAGTTCTTGGTTTGATGGCATATCCGCCGACGCTCATCAGAACACTTCAAAGTCTGGAGATATATAAGTTTATCTCCGTACCAGGGATCAGACTATTTGATTAAAAACATATCACCCCTGATATACTCCCGTGCACAACGCCAATTCTCACTCAACCTAAGTTCAAATAAGTTTTTATGAAGACCGAATCTAATTTTTGGACTTTGTTGAAACAAACTCCAAGTCAAAATCCTTGGAGGATGACCATCCATCTACCCATTTTGCCTCCGATAACGCACCGTGTCAACATGTACCGAATGGATTCAATGCATCTGCATCTACGCTGGTCTTAATGTAAAACGTAACATAGTGATCTAATCGCTGACAAAGATGAAACCAACGAAGTTTTCGAGATGGTAATTAAGTCTCGGCCCCATTTAGGCCTCGGGCCAAGTAATAGATCAATGCATCAACGAATCATCTCTTTGAACTAGAACCATAATTTCCTATAGCTGACTCTCAAATGTGATATAATAGGGAAATCTTGTTATAGTTTGGTGGTCAGAAAGCAGAGGGTGCTGCTTGTAAGGGCATTAGTTTCAATGCTGCCGAAGAGCCGGGCAAAGATCGGCCCGGTGACGAAAAAGGAACGCTTTAGTAAATGCGTTGAAGCCCCTTTGTGATTTTGACATAGTTGGCTATGAAGCATCGTAGCAGTTCGCTTCCTTGCCTTGAAGACTTTGAAGTTGTACAATCGTGCGTGGAGCAACCAACAATGCTTCCACTCTGAGAGACCACATCCTCGCTATTAAACGATGAACCCTAACAAACGCCCTGACGCGGGATCTAAAAGCTTTCAAGCACCTCTATGGGATTTGCTGCATCCTAAGTAGCGACAGGCCAGCCCAAGATTAGTTGGAGGTGAGTTGGATGATCTTTTCAGCGAGCATGAGGCTAAGTCATCTAGATAAGCCTCACTATGTGTTTTAGGTCGAAACTAGATGCGCCATTCACTGGAAGGTAGCTTCAGCAGTTTTGAGACCAAAAGGCATTTTTCGATAAGCTTATCAAAATTTCATGGACAGATGAATGCCGCTTATGTTGACTGAATTGATTTGGATTTGCCAGAACCAGAAACCATCTAAGAATGAAAAGGCTTCACAACCTACACACTCATCGAAAACTGGCCTGGGATGAATGGGGGCTGATAATTATCTTTGACATGCCTTGTTCAAATCACTAAGTTCGCATACGCATCAATCGCGCCGGTTTTATCGATCGGAACGGGGTTTGACACCTATTCGGTCAAGTGGATAGGGTATATAAAACCAGCCTTAAGCAATTTCTCAAACTCAGCCTTAATGGCTGCTTCTTTCCTAAGATTAACTGGACAAAGTTTCTGCCAGACAGGCTTGGCATCTGGATACGTAATGATCTCATGTTCAACAATTCGGATCGGCGCTCTGCATTTCATAACGCGAAATTCGCCGCTAATTATTTAAAAGATCCGTAAATCAATCTCTTCTGGAGCAACTGGCCCGGACGGCGATATCTCCACGAATGGGTATGTGATATGACAGCACGCATTAAAGGATAGTTATGTTACCCCAAAGATAAACATCCCGCGGTTTCAAGAGGTTAATGGGACAGTACGACTTCCCGCCATGGTGATAGTGGAATTCTCCGCCATTCTGTAACTCGAGGAAGTAGTATGATCTACATGAAGATATCTTGTGGTTTATCCCGACCACGGCTTCGACAGGTCATCGGAAGGCGGGTGACTGTTCAACGACCTGTTCCATAGAAATTCCCAGCCTTATAGCCAAAAGAGTGGATCCAATTCTTTAGCGGGACTCGACTTAGGAAGTCAAGCTTGTCAATCCATAGAGGACATACCACCAACACAAGGGCGGCATACCCTACATGCCCGGTCAGATTCATCGTAGGTTCCATGGGGGAAGGAAGAATCCACGGATCATCAAAGTAAGTCGTATGAACGTATCAAATGCCAGAAAAATCTTTGTGGTGAGTCGGGAGAGCAAACTTTGCATCGCCTTTGAGGAGGTGGATAATCAGCAACGCATCAAAGATACAAACCAACTCCTACGCTGATGACACCGGGCTTGAGGATTATCTACTAAAGGAACCGGATGCCCTTGGCCGGGTCGTGCCGAGAAGGATAACTCATCAATGGTCACTATCCCGCCTTCATGTGGAAACAATAAGACGCGGAAAATTGTAGGGACCACCGCTTGCATAGAATAAGTCCAACTTCGAATTTTAACAAGATTGTAATCGATGGGGCATCGACTACTTCTACTTTAACGCACACCTGGCCTCCTAAATGCTGTGGAAAGAAGGGATGATGTCGCTGGCCCAAAGAACCACCATCGGCACCTGTTGAGAAGAGTAGGTGACGCAGACAACTCGGGTTGACCAACGCTTTCCAACATGCCAACGACATAACGCTTGTCGAAGCGCCCTCGCTCAACACCGTGCATAAGATGTTTCGCGTAAAGGTTTTCGTGAGCCACCAAACGCTGCGGGTGGTGTCGAGGTTTCAGCGCGAAGTCGGGCCAGACGAAGCGATCGCCTGGGTTACAAGTCTCAGAGAGCCTAAAGTACAATTTTTCTGAACCGCAACTTTTGGAGGACTTCCAAAGCTTTATAGCACAAGGGCCGTACAAATCTTCCACCACAGAAGTTCAAGCGCCTATGCTTGATTATTATGAGAAGCGTTGTTCACCTTTGGGATGCGAAGTCATTGTTTCACCACAAGTCTCTAATCAAAGAGGAAGAGATGATCTCATTTTTCCCTTATCGGCGGTATTTTGCTTCAAGTATAATCGTGGGCTCTAGTTTCTATGAAAGCGTGACTTTTCATCATTTATACGTTCGCGGAGGATGAAGTGTTTTGGGAAGAACAGTTTTTGTGACCGCCCTTCTCCGTACTCTCAGAGGCTTGAGTTAGATTCCGCCCATGCTGAAAGGGATTAGCAAATGCTCGGTTGTTACTGCGGTGACAAACTTTTAACCCTCGCACTGGAGGGCATGATGAGTTGATGATCTTCCGCACAAAGAGATTGTTCGGACATTCTCGCCTTCTCTTTTCCGGTGCCCTCGCCACCTTTCCCATTTGGTTTTTATCCTTTACTCTTTTTGGCGTTGTTTCTTTCTTCCTGGGCCGCCGGTTGGCCTTTGTTAGTCGCCCCACGGGAGTGTAATTGGCGTTTGAGTAGGAGGAGTACCAAGCAGAGTTTACCGGGCCGAGTGTTGTAATCGATAACCGCCATAAATTGTTTTGTCAATTGCTCACGTTTAGTTTGTGCCAACCAACGCGCCATCAAGATGTGGTCCGGACTCTCCTCAGCTCCGGTTTTGTCCAGAATCGATTGTGGTGCAGCCGGCAGGATGTTATACAATAGACTAGAATAAGAATAGATAAGCTCAACCGTTGAGCTCCCTTAAGTGATGGCTTCTTCCTCGAGAAACCCCGGTTAAGGACGTCTGATAACCTTTTGGAATCCGTGACAAGGATCCAATCCTTTCACGGGAATGTCGCTCGGGTAACGCTTCATAATCAATGGAACTTCCTGACAAGCAATATGCCTCCCCACAGACCGCTAAGGAATAATCCTTCCCAAAGTCCGCAACACACGATGAATGCCCAAAATCCTATGTCCTTCATGGTGAATCAACAAATGATGTCTCCTCAAATGCAAAACCCTTACGCTGGTCAAGGCCAAGGTTTCTACCCAACGAATTGCGCTCTTTAAAGAGGAATAAACTACAAGTAGTGAAAGAAGAGTGAACCACAACCAAGACAACAATGCCATTGCAGTATCTCAAGAATAAGATGCCTTCAACAACCTCGAACATAAATCATCGATCTCCCTCGTATCTATTTCTGATCACAGCCTCATCCAACTCATTTTTCCCTTGTCATTTTTCTCCACCAAGCACGTACTGGAATTTTTCCCTGTCTGCAAATAATTTCACCATACGCTTAACTCTTCAGCTCCCATGACTCTCCTCAGCATCACGCAGGACCTCCTCCAGTCCTATGCAGTCTCACACTGGATGCTCCTCTTTCTCTCAAAAATAAGTCTCACACAGAGGTCTGCTCCAGCATCCACGCAACAAACTCCAGTTCGCTTCTTGTGGTCGCTTCCTTCTCCAGAAACGGGGGTTTCTTTGCAGCGTTTCCTTGCGGACAGACTACAGGCACTCTCTGATTCTCTGCGGCCCTCCTTGCAACCTCCTCACTACTCACCTTCAGCTCTATGGTGCAAGGTCTGCTTCTCCTCTGTGAGGTCTGTGCGGTCTCAGTTTGACAGCTACCTTCAACACGAAACCCTCGACGGCCTCCTCTGCTCGGCTTCGACTCGGCTCCCTCAAATATTCTGACAAGCATCTATTCCAACAAGCGCAACCTCCACTTACTTTGCGGCTTCTTATATGGCTCCACAGGTCCTCTCCCATCTTACTTCTCTCGATCTGGGCTCTCAGCCTCACAAAATTACGAGAGACTTCTTGGCCCTCCTCATTCTAGTTGGGCGACTCTAGCTAGGCGACTCTCCTCTCAGGATATTGGGCCCTCCCATGAGGGAGTGAGGCCCAGATCCAAGCTCTAATACCAAATGAAGGGGTCAGAAGCAGAATAACACAGGCAAATAACCCACAAAATAAATTCTATTGCTTGATCTATGAAAATGGTTACATTGCCTCATTTTATAGAGCTTATCGAAGGATCGTGAGGATCCAGAACATTCATGAATCGGATGGAATGTCGGTGGTGATGGAGCTTTCTAGAAAACAGTTGAAGCGTCAGTGTGGTAGGTGGAGAAGAGTCTCGAACTCTATGGTGGTTGGTAGAAATTAATTAATGCTTTCAACAAACACTACTACATGAAAGAGAGGAAGGGCACTCGACGGTGTGCCCAGAATTGTTGTTGTTTGCAAAAGGGAAAATCGACCAGAGTTTGAGGTCATTCCATGGTTGTCAAATAGAAAAGTGTATCCTGTGAGAGATGATTTTTAGGTGGCAAGTTAAAACCCTATGCGTACCCTTGATAAGGTGAGCCCCATGATACATGATGTGTTTGCTAATTATTTGTGGCTTGAGTTTCAAGTCAAATCTATTATAGTGTTGTTGGCATTGGATCTTGGTTGATTTATTGGATATTGTTTGTGCATGTTGGTGAGGATGAAATTGGTTTGTGGCAATGGTGAGATTATAGTGATATAATAATTGATCTCAAAAGGTAAAAGTGAGTGAGAATTAGAGTCAAGTCGAACATTGTAAGATTCAGTACCAAAGTGAAACTGTTTTCTAAGATAGTTAAATATTGAGTCAACATGTCTAGGTTAATAAGAGATGATCATTGTGAATGAGAATTTTTGAAGAAGTTATGTAAAAGCTCTTGGTTTGAGAAGTTGGAGGTGCATGTTCGGTGTTACCCAACACCTAAATTTGGTTTATGAAGTTGTCTTAAGATGTTTTGAAAAAAAAAAGTATGTCATGTCATTTGTTATAAGTCTAGGTAGAAGAAAAGTTAGTAATTATTGTAGTGGCATTTAGTTTTGGCCAACTATTGTCACAAGTTTGAGAATCTGTGTTGGAACTGGCCATTCTGACAATAGAGATGTTTTATTTATAGGAATCATTGAGTACCAGACATTATTATAATAACAAGAAGAAAACAGAGAGTAAAGAAGAAGAAGAGGTTGAACAAAATTATGAAAGCAGAAGATAGAAGCAATAAAAGACAAAAGATTCATGATGAAGTATGGCAAGAGGAAGAATGTGGCTGCAGAGAGATTGAATTGATTTGGATCGAAATCGAAGAAATGAAGAAAGTTGTCGAGGAAGAGGATCGATAATGGAAGGATAAGTAGATCATTGTAAGAAGAATAAAAGAAAGAAATGAATTGATACACAAAAATGAAGTGGAGCAAAGAAGACGTAGAAACAAAAGTAGAAACTAAATGCAACAAAATTTTTATTTTTTGTTACCAACAAATATAAGAATATGGAAATGGAGAAAGATGACTACCATGATATATGAAATTTTGTAATGAAGGGGTGCATGATCGGTTGTACCTGACACCCCAAAGAGTTTTTGAGAGTTTTTGGTCCAAACTTGTATGCCTTGCCATAGGCAAGTTGTATTCCCCAAATGTTTAGTAAGCCCTATTTGAGTCAAGACTACATAGATTAGTATGTGATCATGTAGTGTGTATCTCTCTTATGCATAGAGAGGATGATACATCAAGTTGTGGAATAAACCACCAATATAGGAATGAGGGTGGTGTTGGCGCGAATTTGATCAGACCAGGGTCCTTCTCAGATTACTAACAAAAGTTACCGTGTAGTCTAGAGCGTTGGCATTTTCATCTCCTCCGAAGAGAAGAAGTCTCACCTGAAGAACTGCTGAGACAGATAGATAGGGGAGGGTAGGGAAAAGACTAACGATGATCCATAGAATATTCAGAACTCATTCTTGTTCTTGCATGAGAGACATTAACAGATCTGAAACATATAAATGCAAGGATCAAAAATACTTACGTTGCGAGCAAGCATTTAAACGTTGAACCATCAACTAGAACTCATAATCCATAAGGAAACATTGTAATGCATAAGTAAACATACAAAGACACAACATTTTTTAAATTTGGTCCTACTTCATATTATCTTTTGGATCTTTCTCTGATTACAAACTTAGAATTACATAGTAGGGCTCAGTACAGACTCTTGACTCTGGACTCATTTCACAGAGCTCTAATTCTCTAATTGATAGTTCCAATTCATTACAGACTTAGACTGGCCTTTCCTCGACTTACAGCAATTATCAACAGTTAATCCCAAAACCTGGGCGATTATGCCCAATCTAACTCAAATCAACCTAGCCAACCAACCCATGAACTAACGAACCAACCCTTTTACAATTATGTTCAACCCTATATATAGTTGGGTTGTGTCTTCCTTCTCGACTTGCACGCTTTCTTGTTCTGTTGCAACCATTTGTTGCTTCGCTGGCGTTGCGCTAACTTCCGCAACTAATTTTCGTTGCTCTTTATTCTGACCTCTGATGGAGTTTACGCAACTCGTTCTTAGTCAAAACTTGCGCAATTCCTTCTCAAAAACGAAGGGCACAACAGGCTCCGACCACAATCCTTTACTCATCCTCAAGTCAAGCTCTTGGTTCTTTCACATCCTCCAGGATAATCTGTTGTTTTCCCTTGTCCATCTTTTCTTCTTCTTTGGGCTCTTCTGTTTTTTCTTTTTCTTCCTTTACCTCCTCAAACAAAGGGCCCAATTCTGGTACCAACTCTAATGCTCTATGCTTTACTCCTTGAAAGCTTTCAACCTTATCTTGCCATTTCCAAGCGAGGAGTGATTCTTCTGCAAGAAACTGTTGGGTCGTGTCTTTGTTGTAGTCCTTTGTCTTGGCCGCAACCAACATGGTCCACTCGGAATCTGCTATTGCGTCGACTTGATGCATTTTCATGTAGGTGGTTTAAATTACAGGTCGAAAGTCGCGTAGCTCTTTATTGACTACGGACTGTGCCTCGTAGAGTGTATTCAGTTCATGTTTGGCCTGTTGAATTTGGTCGAACTTTTGTTGTTGCTCCATGGGGTCCATTGTGGTCGTAACTTCTTTGTTCAGTACCTAGATCTTTGTGCGCACCTCCTCCAAGACCTGATTTCGTCGAGCGATGATGCCCATTCAGTCGATGACTTCCCTGAAGATTTTGGTGTAGTCTGATGTGTGCTTGTGCAATGTTGATCGGGCATTGTTACCTTGCAATATTATCTTCTGCATTTGTTCCTGCAGTTTTTGAGGCTGTTGTTCTGCTTCCTGATGGACCTATTGTAGCTTCGCTTACAGCTACTCAATGTGAGTAGCGAGTTGTGTCCATTCTTTTTGTAACAGCTCGATCTGTCGCTCTAGCTCGCCTACATCACTGGATTCGGGTAGGTCATGCGCAACCTTCTGAATCTCCGATCAGGCTTCAACAAGTTTTTCCTACACTTTTTCTAGTTTTCATTGGACTTGGAGTTTGTCATGTGCTTCCTGCATTCTGCATGTTTGCGCGATGAACTGTTCCTTCCTTGAAATCTCGGCGAATCTCTCGGCCTCCTAGAGCCTTTGCTTTAACTGGTTCGTTGATGCCCTGATTAGTCCAAATAATTGTGGCACTGGCCACTGTACCAGGTCGATGGATGAAGGAGTTGTGTCGGTGGGTGCTCACATATATAGTGGAAGTCCACTGGCCATTGAATGGTCTAAGAAGGTTTCGACCTCCTCCTCCATTGGTGGTGCTGGTGCGATCCTCAACCTTAGCTCTACGGGAAAAACAGTCAGAACCTTTGTTCTGGCTATGCAGAGTTGCATTAATTCTACACATTGCTGAGGGTTCTGGAGAACCTACTCCATTTGTGCTCGCATGGTTGTCATATCCTACTCCATTGTCGATTCTGGTTCGTTGTGTGCATCTGGTATCTCCGGCTCTTCCGGTGCTTCTACTTCATGTGTCGTGATTTCTTGGGCACCCTAACCCTTGGCTGGTGAAGTGATTTGCTGGTTGTTTTCGGGTTCTGACTCCTCTCTAGTTTGGTCATCTTCTTCTTGCGCTGAAGACTCTGGCTGATGTTCCTGGGTGTCTGGATTCAGAGCATCCAGCATCGTGCTCGGCTCTGAGGCTTTGGTGTCGGGACCAGAAACTTTTGATCTTGGCTTGGGTGATTCTCTAGTTATTTGTGGGAGTCGTCACTCTACTATCTATGGTTGATCGAGCTGCATCGGCTCTGAGTTCATGGTCTGATGTGGACTGGAAATGATGAGGTTTGGTAATTGGAGTGGTGGTGGAGGTTGCTCAATGACGAATGTGGATGGAAATGTTTTAGGCTCCGGGTCATCCTGAATATCAATTATAGTGGTGGCTTTGGTCGCGGCGTAAGTGCAGGGAGCAGCAGATGCAAGGGGTTGTGGGTTCATGGGTTTGTTCAGTGAGACCCCAGTTCTAGGCCTCTTCACCAATGGTTCAGTACCAAGCACAACACCCAAGATCTGGTTAACCTCTGCACCTGACAGCACGACACCATCTGGCAGTTGATGATGGGCCGATATTTTCCTCCGCTCTAACTATTGTATCTCTTCTTCCTCGTCAGAGTCTGTTTGTACCAGAGCATCTGGCTTCTTCTGCTTGGGGCCTGAGCTCAGTCCTTCTCATGCTTGCTTGTCTTTTTTCTTTAGCAGCTCCGTAGGAAAAATGTAATTCATTTCTGCTTTACGCGGGCCGCGTTTGACTCCTGGCCATGACATGACTTCCTTATCGAAGGCTTCCTCGTCCAAATAGAACGGTAGCATCCTTGTGTGGAAATGTTCCCTGCTGACATGTCTCGGCCAAACGAATGTGTTATGTCAGTTCATGTTGAAGGAGATATTCCTCGTTTTAAAGTTGAGGAGCTCCTACAGGATGCGCAGCCTCTACGTTGCATCTATCATACCATTATACCATTTGGAAAATGTTGCATTATTGAGTGATGTATTCTCCAAGTCTGGTCTGGACTGCCATGGCTAGAACATCTTCACCATGCGCCCCTTATCTGGTATTGTCAGTTGTCTGCCCACAGGTGGCTTCCATTTGAACATTGTGAATGCCACAAGTAGGTACCCATAGGTGAAGGTTCCTCCCTTCTCCTATGCTTCCTCACAAGCTACTAGTATCTCCTCCAATAGGTAACTACACCAATTGAACACTACTCCATTTGCACAAAATACGGTGACTGATAACGCATCTAGAGTGCATTCTCCCTTATAGTACGACCTTGTAACCTTGTTGGCTATGATGTAGCAGCCAGTCCAGACTATCTCAGGCAGTATTGGTTCAATTACTATTGTGCGTCCTCCTCTCTTTGTGTTGAATATCTCGTATAGGCTAGGCTCGCCTTTCTTTTTCTTGTGCTTACCGAGACCCTGGAATCCCTTCGACACATCCTCTCCTTGGGAGGATAGTCCAGTAAGTTGTTGGATGTATTCAACATGGATTGGATACGGCTTATCCAACCATAGAATTCTGTCATGCACCATGCTTATCAGAAATTTCGTGCAGCGCGCAATCTCTCCTGTGGTACCAAAGACTAGTTAGTCTCTCAGGTTCATGATGGTCGAGTTAAATAAGTTGATGAAGTCTTCTTTTGGTACAAATTGCATTCCTTTGATTCCATCCGGAGCTATCTCCCAAAATACATCTGTGTGCATCTGCGGGAACAAGGATGAATCCATAAGGTCAAGGTCGAGGAGCTTAACATGCTCTACCTTCCCTTTGAGATCGCCCATGATCTCGACCTGAGGGTCGCAGGGCTCATATGGTACTGCTTCTTTAGACATGGCGCTTCGACTTGTTGTGGCTCTCGGCATTCACACTTCTATGGCAGGTAAGAACTAGGGTTACGTCTACAACTTTTACAATGGTCCTAACTGGTTCGCACTACTGAGTTCGGAAATGGCTATGCTCTTTCTAGAAACAGTACATTCTCGGTCGAGCTCTGAGAGCCCTATACTTGGCTTAATGGGTAAGTTTTAGCAGTAACTGCTACTCATCATGATCGTATGGAAGCAACCGGTTGTGAGTTGTCTGACGGGATGGTTTAATCAAGGTAAATCCTATTGGCGATCTTGGTATTTACTTATTTGAGTGGAATAGGGACGTGGCCGATTTGAGACCTTTCTTTTTTACGGGTGGGTGTCCCGGCGCGAACTTCGATGGCATCTTGGCATAATGCGGCTTTATGGCTTAACAGGCGTCAGACGGGGTACCGGAATGGAAATAAAGGTTGTGACTAGATTGGGTTTGTGTGGCCTATGACTCATATTGGATTTGGATTCATGGCCCCTCCGACCACAAAGGTTGTCCCCGTCGTCTTTAATGATTGTCATTAATCGAATCTCTTATGCTTCAGGTCATGTACTACTGAGTCATCATATTTGTATCAACCAACACTTAAACAAAACAAATGAACTATGTGTTATGGCGCAACAATGCGCATATGGACTTTATTAATTGGATCTACAAAATTTTAGAAAGAAAACAAAACTTAAATTTAACTATTATACAAGCTCTGTCGGATTGGAGCGACTGTCCTTCTTTCTCAGTTTTGAGACAGGTAGGGATTTAGGAAAGCGTCATTCACCCATCCCGGTCGTAGCACACCATCCATTTGAGCGAGTCTGACTTCTCCTGAGGGTCAAATCTCCATAACTATGAAGGGTCCCAACCAGTGCATACGCAGCTTGCCAGGATGCTTCTGGTATCAGATGTCGTAGAGTAACACCTTGTCCCCTTGTGTGAATACCTTGGTCTTAATGTGTCAGTCATGCCAAGCTTTTTTTCTTGCCTTTTCAATCGACTGATGGAAGTCTACTAGAAATCTGGTTTCCTCGAGTTCTTGTAGCTCCACAAGTCTCTGCGTCACTGATTCCTCTTCAGTCATACACATGACTTGTGCAATATACAGACTTGGAGTGATGAACTCTACAGGAACCACTGCCTCTCTCCCATAAACTAACTAGAATGATGTGTATCTGTCGAGTTTCTTTGTGGTTGTCCTATAGGCCCATAGTACAGTTGGAACTCTATCATCCCAGTCCTCTCGGTTTGCGCAACAGACCTTTTTTAGTCCTTTTTACAGAATCTTGTTGAAGGCTACAACTGTTTCGTTGGCCTATGGGTGGTAAGGACTGCTCTTATGATGATGGATCAGAAATTTTGTTGTAAGTGTTTCTATGGTGTTGGTAATGAAATGAGCCCCCTGATCGTTGGTTAGGCTCCTGTGACATCCAAACTGGGTAATGATATTCTCGAAAATGAACCTAGTAGCAGTATCTATCGAACAGTGCTATACCGTTGTTGTTTCTGCCCAACGGGTAAGGTAGCCATTCGCGGTAATGATGTACCTAGCCTTTGAATGTTTGTCTGTGGGGTTGATTGGTCCAATGAAGTCAATTGCCCATTTCTCAAATGCTTGTAGAGCTCTAATTGGTTGTAGTGGTAGTTCATCTCGGTGTGACGACTTGCCCACCCATTAACAAACATCACACGATCTAGCGTATGCTTTTGCATCCTTGAAGAGTGTTTCCCACCAAATTCCTACCTGTATAACTTTTTGTATCGTGGCCTTTCCTCCTACGTGGCCTCCTGCGATTCCACTATGGCATTCCCAGAGTATATCATTCCTTTCATGATCCAAGATGCATCGTCTAAGGATGTTGTCTAGTCCCAGTTTATACAATTGTCTAGCGATCAGCTAGTAATCGGTTTCTCTAACGACCATATGGCATTTCTGGGTTTTAGAATATGTTTCAGGACTGGCCCCTTGTACTGAGAAAGATTGTTATGTCCTCTAGATATTCTAGTATGGACTCAATCCTGAACAAGTCTGCATCTGGGAGATGGTCATCCACTGCTCCACCACTTTCTCCTGACTCTAGCCTGGATATACGGTCGGGTCCGACATTGCATCGTCCCGGCTTGATGATGAATTCAAAGGAAAATTCCTGAAATAACAACAACCATCTACAAATTCTCCCTTCCAACACAGGTTTGTTAACTAGGTATTTCAATGTGGAATGATCGGTAAAGAATTTGAAGTGATACCCTAACAAATAATGTCTAAATTTCTGTAAAGTATAAATCATTGCTAAGCCTTCCCTTTCTGTCATTGTGTAGTTGCATTCTGCTTGTGACAGATTTCGACTCGCAAAATAGATAGGGTGATCCATAGCTCCATCTCCAGGTTGTGTTAAGATAGCCCCTAAGGAAATTCCTGAAGCATCTACATGGACGTGAAATTCCTTCTCCCAGTTTGGGAATATTAGAATCGGTGTTGTAATGAGTTTCTCCTTAAGTGTCTCAAATGCTTTATCACATTCAGGAATCCATTGGAATGTTTCAACCTTTTTCAGGAGGTTTTCCAGAGGTGCAGTAATGTTGGCATATCTTCGAATGAACCTACGATAGTAACCTGTGTGTCCTAGTGTGGAGTGAAATTGTTTATCACTCATACGTGGTGTCATATTCACAATGACTGCAACTTTAGCTAGGTCTACCAATACTCCTTCTCGATAGACTATGTGGCCCAACAGATTTCCATGTGGCACACAGAAGATACACTTTTTGAGATTTCATGAGATTTGCAATTCTCTGCATCTGTCAAACATTAGCCTTAGCAGTGCTACATGTTCCTTAAGCAGGCTATATATTGTCCAATCATCCATATAGACTTCTATAAATTTGTAAATGAACTCTCTAAACGTTGCTATCACAATCCTGGAGAAAACTACAGGGGAATTCTTTAAGCCAAATGGCATCATGTTGTATGCAAAAGATCCCCATTCTGTAATGAAAGTGGTATTTCTTTTGTCTTCTTCAACAATCCTGAATTGATGGTATCCTGAAAATCCATCTGTAAATAAGTATGCTTCCTTCCCCGCAACATGTTCTAGCACCTCATCGGTAAAGGGTGTTGGGAAAGGCTCGTGCACACAGGCAGAGTTGAGGCTTCTGTAGTCGACACAGACTTTAATATCCTCAGTGTATTTCTTTCTTTGAATGACTATCGGGCTGACCCTGCTTTGAATGACTATCGGTCTGACCCACTCTACTTCTTCTACCGCAAAAATGAGACCTGCTTCTAACATCTTATCAATCTCCTTCTTATCTTTCTCTTTTACTCTTGGGTTAAGACGGTATGGTCTATGTCGGACAGGCTTGGATCATGGTTTTAAATCAATCTACATTTCACCCATGACTCCTTTGATTCCCTTTAATTATGAAAAAGTCTTTGGGAACAAATCTTCATATTCCCTCAATAAACTCTGTATTTCCTGATTGGTTTTCTCATCCCAGTAATCTCCCACCATCGCTATCTTGGGTTGATCTGCAGTCCCTATCTTGAGTCTGCACAATTTTAATGGGTGGTTGTAGGAACTATCGGTCTGAATGGGTATGGTGTTTTGGATTTCTCTTCTCCCCTCTGTCTCTTTGATGGCTAGGTTTCTCAGTTCTTCTAAGTCATCTAGGCTTTCTGAATCTTTGTTAATCTGGTAGCATTCTATAGGATTCTTAGTCAAGGGTAAGTGTATTTTAGTCTGAAGTTATTGGGTATGCTTGGGACACACTACAAAGTTTGATATCTTATTATGATTGGATGTAAAAAGAATTTCTTTAATCTTTTACAGAGCTAGTTCAAGCTCAGGGTACTTACTTGTGAATGAGAATTCCTTGAAAAATTGAGCTGCCAGTGTCTACCAGTCGTTGGTCTGTCTTCTGGTTTCCTCATGTATGAACCAAGCTTTCGGTATTGGGCCTAGAGAGTGGGGAAATACCTAAACCCAGAAGTGAGAGGGTATCTCCACAGCCTACCACTATGTCACCACTATTCAATGTGTATTCTAGGATCCAATTCTCCATTGAATGGTTGCACAACTTGGAGATCCGTCTGCATCTCTGATTCCAGTTGCTCCTTATTCCAGAACCTGTACTTGATATCTTGCTTCACCTCGTCCCAAGTTCTGAGTACGGATTTATGAGTGGCCCACCATCTGGCAGGGGTGTTCTAAAAGGCTTCATCTAGTATCGAGATTCTTTGATCTTCTCTCACATTCTCTTCCATATTCTGCAAAAAATTGCCTAGATCTGAGGTACCATTGTATACTGGGTGTTCTCTAACTTTGGTCCCAACCCATCTGGTCATTTTGATAGTTGCGCATCTTCTTGAGAATCTTTTGTGAAACTCTTGTTTCCAACTATCAAAATCCAGTTTTGAATCTTTGTCTGTTGACTGTATACTTCTCCAGCTTATTGATCCATCAGCAGTAGGGTTTATATAATCATTTCTTGTCCCCGTTGTTACAGTGTACAGTTGTTCTAGGTCTTCTCCCTCCATATTATTGTCTATTGGTTCTGTGTACCTGGGTCCTACATATGGATCCAAAGGTTGAACTACCTTGATTCCCTCAGCTTCAAAAGTCATGGTGTCTTTCTTTAAGTCAATTACTGCATAATTGTCATATGCCCAATCGATGCCAAGTAGTGCAGGGTAAGGATTCTTGTCTCCCATGATCTCAATGACTTCAAAGTCAACTACTATTTTTACTCCTGCTACATCGATTTCCACGTTCTCCCATCTTCCTATGGGGAAGATACAGTATTGGTTTGTCATTCTTAACTGAATTGGGGAATATGTCAGTCTCGATTTTCCTAAGGTTTCACAGGTCTTCTTAGGAAGAATGTTCACATCTGACCCTAGGTCCAACATGACGTCCTTAATTTCAAAGTCATCTAACTGGGCTACCAGACGAAATTATTTTTCGGTTTGCACTTTTCTTCATTGCACTCTCTAAGTTCTCTTCTTAGGAAGATTAGCCCTTATCCTTGCTTCTGAGGTTTCTTCATTCCCTAAAACTAGGTACAACGCATTGCACAACTTTTCTATTAGTTGATCATTCCCTATAATGTCAGAGAATAATTGAAACCAAAGGTCAACCACGTTCTAAGGTTGCTCAGGTTGTATTGGTATGATTACAGGGTTCCTGGGTGCAGGGGGTGAAGTAGGGAAATGTGCCATCTTAGGGTAAATAGTCGGCTGGGGGGGGTTCTCTCGCATTTCATGACTAGGAATATTCTGGAATACTTCTATGGCATCTTTAAAGAACAATTTTTTCTTTAGGAGGTCATACCTATCTCCCTTAGGTGTTGCTTTCTAGATCTTAGGTAGAGTATCAGCATCAGCTCCTGTCTTCGCTCCTCCTCGAGTAATGATATTAAGGTTGGGAAATTGTCCCTTAGAAATCCTCGTGATCTCTAAACTGATAAGGTTAGTTCCTCTTTGTCATACTTTGTCTTCCCACTTTTCAATTAACTTCGGGCAGTCTTCAGTTACATGTCCGTTAGTTCTGCAGTGAGAGCACCATGGTCGCCTTGGATGAGGACAATCTCTGGCCAAGTGACCTTGTTCATTGCAGTTATAAAATCTTCTTGGTCCTCATCCCCCAGTTCTTCCTCCTCTGAAATCTCCTCCACCTCCACCTCCTTGACCTCTTCCTATTCCCTAAGGGTTTTCATTCACCCTAAATGTTGTTCGGTCTAACCTGACTGCAAGTGCGTCCAACGCTCTACATTGATTGGTAGTGTGCATTGTAGATGTGCAGAACTCATAGTGTACTGTGTTTGGTATTGTCCAATATTTCTGCATGATGGAGCACTGTCTTGGCCCATGCCCTTAGATCTGTCAGATCTCACAGTATTTTGTTGTCGTTGTTGCTTGGCCTCCTAGGAAAGCGTGATATGGGGTGGGGTGGTGGAATGATGAATTCATCGACACTTGCGCAACTCCTCCCATGGGGTATGGTGAGGTTACGATCAGATTCTGAGGAGGTCCCAATCCCCTCATTCGTGGACATCCATTCACTAGATGATCTTATGTATAACATCCAGTGCACCAAACCTTTGGTCATCCTGGTCTGGGTATTGTCAGCTCCTGAATATTTTCTGTAAGTGTCCATATCTGCCCTTGCAGTTGCGCCAGATTCACATCTACTGGGGGTCGGGTTACTCTCAGGCTCCCAAGGTATCTCGCCATGGCTTCAATCTTCATCGATTGTTCCAACGCGTCTGTTAACATGGCTATCCGTTGTTGCATTAGAAGAATCTGAGTCAGGTGCAACAACCCCTGGATGTACCACTCCCTTTGATTTTCTTCGTGGATTAGATGTGCCAACTTCCCTATGGCATATTTAAACTTATGGTTGTACTCCCAAGCCGATTCGCCTTCCCTCTGCTAGATCTCGTGCAACTCAGATAGAGCCTGTTGTTCTAACTGAGGTAGTTTGAACTCTGTTATGAACCTTGTTCGTACTTGGCCAAGTGTGAATGCTTGACCTTCCGTCCCTGGCACTCCTAGTTCAATGATATTCATGTACCACTTGAGAGCGCGACCTCTCAAGGTAGTCTGGAACTTGACTAGCTTATTCGCATCTGGAGTCCCTGGGAACTTTCACTTTAATGTAATTGTTATCCATGATATTTTTTACGATGATAGTCAATTTGTTGGAGGGACCTTGAGAATGACTCCAAGTTCAAATATTGCAAGAGCATCCCAAAATAAATCTTTGATAGTTTCAATTATTGAAACTATTGATATTAAGGGTAGGATGCCATTGATTATGTGAGAACAAGATTGTTTTCATGTGGTATCCCATTTATTATGGCTCATTCTCCAAATATTAGTAAATAGTATGTGTTAATACATATGGTATTAATGGATATAAGGCGCTTAACTATGAAAGGGTTCACATAATATTAGTTCACAAGGTGAAAGACCGCCTTGAGAAGATGAAGACCCAATTGAAGATGTTATGGAGAACATGTGGAAGTTCTATTGTGATGGATGGTTGGATAAATTCTTGAAAACATTCACTTTTGATCACTACTATATCTTCAAAGGTTCTCGGGCCATGCCTTTTTATGAAAATTGATTGTTCAAGTGAAGAAAATAATACCTTCTCAAAGAATGGTTCATGTGTGGCCAATAAGAAGGCAAGGTTGTTTAATATTTATGCAAATTATCATGGATGCAAACTCCAATAGAATATTTACAAAGAAAATGGTCAAAAAATAGAGTAGGTGTATTTTTTAAATGCCATATTATGTGCATTCATTCTATAATGACTTAAATGACGTTGGAAAAATGGATACCATGGCATTTGAAGAAGAGTGAATCTCTCAACATCTATATGTAACCATCACGAATCATGAGCAATTTACTAGAAGATTGTCAAGGTTGGGTTTCTTACACTAGTTGATACTAGAATTACTTCATACCACATTCTTCTCCAGTAACTATGTTATTCATTGGACATTGCCATTGTGGTGACGGGTAAGATTTTGGATATCATTTTTCGGATGGAAATAAATGTGGTGTTGATTTTATTGAACCAATACATGATATGATACATATAATCCATGTTTAGGAGATATATGAACATTGAATCTAAGTGTGAAGATTAAAATCGTCACAGGTAATATGGAAATCCCACCTAATTCACCAACTAATTAAGGAAAGGATAATATCAAGGCTATTTTTTAAATTATTTTAGTATTTTTGTATGTTAATTTTCTTAAGCCTATATCTGATCTTTAATTCCAATAAAAATAATTTATACCCGGATGCATGCATGAAAATCAATAAATTCCAGATATGATTTTTATGAAAAGAAATACACTGAGCTTATTAACAACACATGCATGCACATCAGAAACTGAAACCCAATCAAAAAAATTGACACAAAAATTTTGGGTAAACACTCGTAGAAAAATCTCGAAGGGAAAACCAACAAATAAGATTTTTATTGATTTGGCCCACATAGAAGAATTCATAACATTTATTATAGGAATTAATGAACCTATGCTTAGCTCAAAAATCTTGAAAATTGTGCCCCTGAAATTTTCCTTGGAATCCATGCCTAGTCAGAACATAAATCTGCCTCAACTTACGTGTAGATATTCCTTGGGAATCGTGCCAAAACTATACATTGTTCTACTTCGATTTGCATGCACCCTACCTTGGGATTTGTGCCCAACCTGCATGGTGAATTATGTTGTATAGATGGTTGCCTAAGGAAGTGTGCCCTGCCTTAGGAAATGTGCCTTAGCTGCCCTCTACAATTTTCCACCAACTGCAAACTCTCTCTCTTCTCTTTACCTCTCCAACTCTCACCTGTCATAATGAGTCATTTTTTCCTTTCTCTGGCTTCTTTTACCTCAATATCTCCAACCTCATAATCATCACCTCGATCTAAAAACGAGATCAACTTAGATCAATAGTCACAATATAATCTAAAGTTCACTTTAATTAACTTTATAAACTTTAGCTAAGCCAACATTAATTAATAATTAATTAATGTGCTCTTGATAAAAGTTACCTTATAAAAATAAAGTAATCCTGAGAAAGTTTTTGGACGACTTATGCATGCTTCAACTCTGATCCAATGCAGAAGAGTCTGTCTGAGCTAGAATATTTTAAAACTCCCTCTTAGCAAGGAAGGTGTTCTTCACCACCCCCAACTTATCTCTAAAGAACACAAACTTTTCTTTTAACAAAAAAATTGTGAGGATTTTCGCAACGTGCTCATCTATAGAAATGTATTGAAGCTTCACAACTTCTTTATGAACATAGTCGTAGATGAAGTGATACTTGATCTCAATATGCTTTGACATATCATGAAACACTAGATTCTCTGAGATTTTAATGCAACTTTGGTTATCACAATGAATGATAGTCAGCTGTAACTTACGACCAAATAATCCAATGAGTAACTTGAAAATCCATATGGCCTCACAACTCACCTCATTGGATTCCATATATTTTTCCTCCTCAGAGCTCAATGCCACTGACTTGTGCTTCTGGAAGAACCAAGACACAACTTCCAATCCCAAGTTGAAGCAACACCCTGAGGTGATTTTCCTATCAATTGCACTACCTACCCAATTTGAGTCTGTTTAACCCATCAATATGAATCCATCCCCCTAAACATAGATCATTCCATAATCTACCATACCTCATAGGTACCTAAGCACATGTTTTGTTGCCACCCAGTGCACCCTCCTCGACTAAACCATGAACGGATTGAGGGTGTGTTGAAGTTTGAGTAGCTTCGAAAGATATTCTTATTGTGTTCATATTGTATTAGACCAAGACAAAACCCTAAAAGATAATATTATATTATATTTTTTAAGTCGGTCATATTGTGATTTTGTAAAATTTGTCCCTATTGTGCCTTGAAAAAAGTCAATTGTAAATTAAAAGGGGTAAAGTGTACATGTCATCCCTTACCTAATTCCGGGTGGATCAACCTATATTTATAAGAGGCTAGGTGYCTCACTTGGATAACACACAACAAGCTCTCTCACACAAGAAGAAGTGCACAAGTCTAAGGAGGAGACACAACTACAGAGGAAGGGTGTTCCAGTGAAGGGTTTTGGTTATCTATTGGAGRACTATCTTGGTCTAGTGGTGTGCTAACCTATTCTAGTAAGGGTTTATGGTTTATCTTCTGTTTGGTGAGATCTCTCTTAGGAGAGACATTGTACTTGTTGAAGAATCTAKATTGAAKAATATTGGTTGGGTTTTCTCCCCCACGAGGGTTTCCCAGGATAAATCTTGTGCATATTGTGGATGTCTTTCTTTYAGTGATATTTATGCATGYAGTTATTGTTTTAATAGTCTAAAGTTAAAGAATATTGAACAGACTTCACTGCTTAAGAGAAAATTTAACATGGTATCAGAGAAGGCCTAAAAGAATCCATTTTCACAGTCTAGAATAACTCACCGAGGAAACTAAGACCATAGGAAGACTCTCCTAACCCTAATGCATGTTTTCTTGGGTTTAGATTCTCAGTTTGACCAAGTTTTGGAAACTGTGACTTCTGAAGCTGCCACAACTACTAATAACTGCACAAACTCTAGAAGGTGATTTCACCCACTTTCTAAAGGATTTTGGTAAAATTAAAACCACCAACGAGCTCACCTTATGAGGGCACACCTTCCCCTCAGAGAAGAATTCCAAAATTCACATTTTGAAAAATTAGGGTTTCCTCATAAACCCTAGCTCAATACGTCTTGGCGGCTGCAAAATTGAAGTTGGAACTAGTCACCTTGGCACAACACTCTCTGGTAAGTACAAAACCTTTATTTGAAAAAAATTCATTTATCTTATTATATTTGTGTTCAAGGACAAGATGGCACCCAGTACCAAGCTTGATGAGAAGCTTGAAGGTGTTAATAACTTCTGAGCATGGAAGTATAGAGTAATGCTCATTCTAGAAGAGAATGATCTAGAAGATTCCATAAAAGAAGAAGTTCCAGAACCTTATGAAGATGAGGCCAAAGCAAAGTACAAAAAGAACCTAGTTAAGGCAAAGAGAATTATTGTTGATTCTAGCAAGGATCATTTGATCCCTCATGTCTCATCATTGACAAATCCCAAGCAAATGTTTGATGTCATATCCCGATTGTATGAAGGCAAGAATATCAACCGGAAGATGACCTTGAGGACACAACTCAAGAATCTGAAGATGGAGATTTCAAAAACTATCCAATCACACTTCACAAGGGTGTCTCAAATCAAAGAACAACTTGAAGCCATTGGAGACACAATCGAAGAAGAAGAATTAGTAATGACTACATTGAATGGTCTCCCCAAATCTTGGGAATCATTCATTCAGGGTATATGTTCGAAAAGAAGGCTAACGAGTTTTAGCAGATTATGGAAGGATTGTACTCAGGAAGAAGCCATGTTGGCAACAAGAGAAGAGAAACTGGGCGATGAATAAAATAAATCTCTAGCAACTCATGCTAGAAAAGGAAAGAGAAAGAAGGAATCCCATTCACACAAGAAGCCTCATGGATTACAAAAGACACATAAGTTAAATAAGGATTTCTCAAATTACATATGCTTCATTTGTTAGAATATGGGACACATTTCCATAAATTGTCCCAACTCCAAAGGTCAGGTTATTAAAGGAAAGTATAAAAGATAGCATGCTCGTGTCACAAAAGATGATGAAATTGATTATAAGTAAACCAAAGAAGAAGACTCAAGTGAAGAATATGTATTAATCTCATCCCTTACAGGTATAGTCACTCATGGAAGTGACACATGTCTTATTGATAGTGGTGCTTCTAAGAACATGACAGATTAAAATGATTCTTTCTCAGAATCAGTTTTGAAGGATTCACCTCACAAGGTGAAGCTCAATGATGACTATCAATATCCCATTAAAGGAGTAGGAGAAGCATCCTACAAATTAGATTTTTGAAAACCTATGAAGATGAAGGATGTTTTATATGTGCCTAGTTTAAAGAAGAATCTCATTTCTATCTTAGCTTTAGATGAGAAAGGATTCAGAGTTGCCTTCATTGATGGTGAAGTCCTCATGTGGCCAAGAGGAAAATATATTGATGATGTTGTAGTGATTGGTGTCCAAGAAGGAGGGATATACAAGTTAAAGGGACACTCAGTTTCAACATTAGTACACACTAAAGTCACTCCAAGTGAACTTTGGAATAGAATATTTGCTCACATATATTACAAATCCCTACCGATCGTGAGCAAGATGGTGACAGGTTTGCCAAAAATCCAAGTTAATCATGAGGGCATATGCAAGGGATGCACACAAGGCAAGCACGTGAAGAAACCATTTACAAGCAGTGATAGAAAAGCCAAGGGATCCTTTGACATTATACATTCAGACGTATGTGGACCGATGTCAACCACTTCACTTAGCGGGTATGTATAATATATGTATTTTATTGATGATTTCTCACGCAAAACTTGGATTTATTTTTTGAAAGCTAAAAGTGAAGTATTCAACAAGTTTAAAGAATTCAAGGCACTTGTTGAAAATATTTTAGAAAAGAATATAAAGATATTAAGGTCAGATAATGGAGAAGAATTAACATTAGATGAATTTAAGGCATTATGTAAGGAAGTTGGGATTAAGAGGGATCTCTCTACTCCCTAAAATCCTCAGTAGAATGGTATGGAAGAAAGAAAGAACCATACAATCATGGAAGCAGTGAAGGCCATGATTCATGATCAATATTTAATGATGAATTTGTGGGAAGAAGTAGCCAGAACTATTGTATATATACAGAACATAATTTCGCACCGTGCACTTGGGAACAAGACACCAGAAGAGATGTTTATAGGTGAAATTCCAGAGGTCATCCACCTGAGTATATTTGGTTGTCTAGTATATGTGCATGTCCCCAAGGAAAAGAGATCGAAGTTGGACCCTTCAAGCAAGAACGGTATATTTGTTGGATAAAGTGAGACATCAAAGGCATACCGAGTTTACATCCCTGGTCATCGTCAAATTGAGACTAGTATAGATGTCACCTTCGATGAGGATGCAAACTTCAGTAGATCAAGGAAGAATCGTATATATTAGATTCATGAGGAGGATCCTGAAGCTCCCATAGTTACATATACAGATGCAGGTGATGATGTTGTACTACAAGATCATGATATGGAAGAACCACATAAACCTGCAGATTCATCCTGAGAGATGAATACTATGAAGAGAAGACCATATTGGGATCGATAAATTATTCAAGATGTAGAGAAGTATGGTGCTCCAGATGGATCCTTCAGAGAAATAAAAATACCACAACCTTACTCTATATATGTGGCATTGTTAAGTGACATTATTGATGTTGAGCCTACCAGTTATGAAGAGCTTGCAGAAAAGAAAGAATGGAAGGATTCCATGGTTGAAGAGTACCAATCCATTCTAAAGAATGACATTTTGGATGTGGTTCCGAGACTAAAAGAGAAGACAGTTGCAAGTTCCAAATGGATTTACAATATGGAGCATTCAGTAGATGGAAGTATCGATAAGTACAAGGAAAGGTTCATGGAACATGGTTTCTCACATAAAGAAGGAATAGATTATGAGGAGACATTTTCTCCTGTGGAAAAATACACTTCAATTAGAGATATACTTGCGATAGCTGCAGTGATGAAGTGGAAGATACACCAGATGGACGTAAAGACAAATTTTATAAATGGTGTAATAGAAGAGGAAGTGTATGTGGAGTATACACAAGGTTTTGAGACACATGACAGTCAGACACATGTGTGCAGATTAAAGAAAGCCTTGTATGGATCAAAACAGGCACCCGAGCATGGTATGGTAGAATTGACAACTTCCTGATGAGCTTGGGATTTACCAAGAGTAGAGCATATTCCAAC
>SNQJ01S0057165.1:187648-202176 GCA_010110895.2 Picea sitchensis
GTTGGAATATGCTCTACTCTTGGTAAATCCCAAGCTCATCAGGAAGTTGTCAATTCTACCATACCATGCTCGGGTGCCTGTTTTGATCCATACAAGGCTTTCTTTAATCTGCACACATGTGTCTGACTGTCATGTGTCTCAAAACCTTGTGTATACTCCACATACACTTCCTCTTCTATTACACCATTTATAAAATTTGTCTTTACGTCCATCTGGTGTATCTTCCACTTCATCACTGCAGCTATCGCAAGTATATCTCTAATTGAAGTGTATTTTTCCACAGGAGAAAATGTCTCCTCATAATCTATTCCTTCTTTATGTGAGAAACCATGTTCCATGAACCTTTCCTTGTACTTATCGATACTTCCATCTACTGAATGCTCCATATTGTAAATCCATTTGGAACTTGCAACTGTCTTCTCTTTTAGTCTCGGAACCACATCCAAAATGTCATTCTTTAGAATGGATTGGTACTCTTCAACCATGGAATCCTTCCATTCTTTCTTTTCTGCAAGCTCTTCATAACTGGTAGGCTCAACATCAATAATGTCACTTAACAATGCCACATATATAGAGTAAGGTTGTGGTATTTTTATTTCTCTAAAGGATCCATCTGGAGCACCATACTTCTCTACATCCTGAATAATTTATCGATCCCAAGTTGGTCTTCTCTTCATAGTATTCATCTCTCAGGATGAATCTGCAGGTTTATGTGGTTCTTCCATATCATGATCTTCTAGTACAACATCATCACCTGCATCTGTATATGTAACTATGGGAGCTTCAGGATCCTCATCATGAATCTAATATATACGATACTTCCTTGATCTACTGAAGTTTGCATCCTCATCGAAGGTGACATCTATACTAGTCTCAATTTGACTATGACCAGGGATGTAAACTCAGTATGCCTTTGATGTATCACTTTATCCAACAAATATACCCTTCTTGCTTGAAGGGTCCAACTTCGATCTCTTTTCCTTGGGGACATGCACATATAATAGACAACCAAATATACTCAGGTGGATGACCTCTGGAATTTCACCTATAAACTTCTCTTCTGGTGTCTTGTTCCCAAGTGCACGGTGTGAAATTATGTTCTGTATATATACAATAGTTCTGGCTACTTCTTCCCACAAATTCATCGTTAAATATTGATCATGAATCATGGCCTTCACTGCTTCCATGATTGTATGGTTCTTTCTTTCTTCCATACCATTCTACTAAGGATTTTAGGGAGTAGAGAGACCCCTCTTAATCCCAACTTCCTTACATAATTCCTTAAATTCATCTAATGTTAATTCTCCTCCATTATCTGACCTTAATATCTTTATCTTCTTTTCTAAAATATTTTCAACAAGTGCCTTGAATTCTTTAAACTTGTTGAATACTTCACTTTTAGCTTTCAAAAAATAAATCCAAGTTTTGCATGAGAAATCATCAATAAAATACATATATTATACATACCCGCTAAGTGAAGTGGTTGACATCGGTCCACATACGTCTGAATGTATAATGTCAAAGGATCCCTTGGATTTTCTATCACTGCTTGGAAATGGTTTCTTCACGTGCTTTCCTTGTGTGCATCCCTTGCATATGCCCTCATGATTAACTTGGATTTCTGGCAAACCTGTCACCATCTTGCTCACGATCGGTAGGGATTTGTAATATATGTGAGCAAATATTCCATTCCAAAGTTCACTTGGAGTGACTTTAGTGTGTACTAATGCTGAAACTGAGTGTCCCTTTAACTTGTATATCCCTCCTTCTTGGACACCAATCATTACAACATCATCAATATATTTTCATCTTGGCCACATGAGGACTTCACCATCAATGAAGGCAACTCTGAATCCTTTCTCATCTAAAGCTAAGATAGAAAGGAGATTCTTCTTTAAACTAGGCACATATAAAACATCCTTCATCTTCATAGGTTTTCAAAAATCTAATTTGTAGGATGCTTCTCCTACTCCTTTAATGGGATATTTATAGTCATCATTAAGCTTCACCTTGTGAGGTGAATCCTTCAGAACTGATTCTGAGAAAGAATCCTTTTAATTTGTCATGTTCTTAGAAGCACCACTATCAATAAGACATGTGTCACTTCCATGAGTGACTATACCTGTAAGGGATGAGATTAATACATATTCTTCACTTGAGTCTTCTTCTTTGGTTTACTTATGATCAATTTCATCATCTTCTGTGACATGAGCATGCTATATTTTATACTTTCCTTTTCTAACCTGACCTTTGGATTTGGGACAATTTATGGAAATGTGTCCCATATTCTAACAAATGAAGCATATGTAATTTGAGAAATCCTTATTTAACTTATGTGTCTTTTGTAATCCATGAGGCTTCTTGTGTGAATGGGATTCCTTCTTTATCTTTCCTTTTCTAGCATGAGTTGCTAGAGATTTATTTTATTCATCGCCCAGTTTCTCTTCTCTTGTTGCCAACATGGCTTCTTCCTGAGTACAATCCTTCCATAATCTGCTAAAACTCGTTAGCCTTCTTTTCTAACATATACCTTGAATGAATGATTCCCAATATTTGGGGAGACCATTCAATGTAGTCATTACTAATTCTTCTTCTTCGATTGTGTCTCCAATGGCTTCAAGTTGTTCTTTGATTTGAGACACCCTTGTGAAGTGTGATTGGATAGTTTTTGAAATCTCCATCTTCAGAGTCTTGAGTTGTGTCCTCAAGGTCATCTTCCGGTTGATATTCTTGCCTTCATACAATCGGGATATGACATCAAACATTTGCTTGGGATTTGTCAATGATGAGACATGAGGGATCAAATGATCCTTGCTAGAATCAACAATAATTCTCTTTGCCTTAACTAGGTTCTTTTTGTACTTTGCTTTGGCCTCATCTTCATAAGGTTCTGGAACTTCTTCTTTTATGGAATCTTCTAGATCATTCTCTTCTAGAATGAGCATTACTCTATACTTCCATGCTCAGAAGTTATTAACACCTTCAAGCTTCTCATCAAGCTTGGTACTGGGTGCCATCTTGTCCTTGAACACAAATATAATAAGATAAATGAATTTTTTTCAAATAAAGGTTTTGTACTTACCAGAGAGTGTTGTGCCAAGGTGACTAGTTCCAACTTCAATTTTGCAGCCGCCAAGACGTATTGAGCTAGGGTTTATGAGGAAACCCTAATTTTTCAAAATGTGAATTTTGGAATTCTTCTCTGAGGGGAAGGTGTGCCCTCATAAGGTGAGCTCGTTGGTGGTTTTAATTTTACCAAAATCCTTTAGAAAGTGGGTGAAATCACCTTCTAGAGTTTGTGCAGTTATTAGTAGTTGTGGCAGCTTCAGAAGTCACAGTTTCCAAAACTTGGTCAAACTGAGAATCTAAACCCAAGAAAACATGCATTAGGGTTAGGAGAGTCTTCCTATGGTCTTAGTTTCCTCGGTGAGTTATTCTAGACTGTGAAAATGGATTCTTTTAGGCCTTCTCTGATACCATGTTAAATTTTCTCTTAAGCAGTGAAGTCTGTTCAATATTCTTTAACTTTAGACTATTAAAACAATAACTGCATGCATAAATATCACTAAAAGAAAGACATCCACAATATGCACAAGATTTATCCTGGGAAACCCTCGTGGGGGAGAAAACCCAACCAATATTCTTCAATCTAGATTCTTCAACAAGTACAATGTCTCTCCTAAGAGAGATCTCACCAAACAGAAGATAAACCATAAACCCTTACTAGAATAGGTTAGCACACCACTAGACCAAGATAGTCCTCCAATAGATAACCAAAACCCTTCACTGGAACACCCTTCCTCTGTAGTTGTGTCTCCTCCTTAGACTTGTGCACTTCTTCTTGTGTGAGAGAGCTTGTTGTGTGTTATCCAAGTGAGGCACCTAGCCTCTTATAAATATAGGTTGATCCACCCGGAATTAGGTAAGGGATGACATGTACACTTTACCCCTTTTAATTTACAATTGACTTTTTTCAAGGCACAATAGGGACAAATTTTACAAAATCACAATATGACCGACTTAAAAAATATAATATAATATTATCTTTTAGGGTTTTGTCTTGGTCTAATACAATATGAACACAATAAGAATATCTTTCGAAGCTACTCAAACTTCAACACACCCTCAATCCGTTCATGGTTTAGTCGAGGAGGGTGCACTGGGTGGCAACAAAACATGTGCTTAGGTACCTATGAGGTATGGTAGATTATGGAATGATCTATGTTTAGGGGGATGGATTCATATTGATGGGTTAAACAGACTCAAATTGGGTAGGTAGTGCAATTGATAGGAAAATCACCTCAGGGTGTTGCTTCAACTTGGGATTGGAAGTTGTGTCTTGGTTCTTCCAGAAGCACAAGTCAGTGGCATTGAGCTCTGAGGAGGAAAAATATATGGAATCCAATGAGGTGAGTTGTGAGGCCATATGGATTTTCAAGTTACTCATTGGATTATTTGGTCGTAAGTTACAGCTGACTATCATTCATTGTGATAACCAAAGTTGCATTAAAATCTCAGAGAATCTAGTGTTTCATGATATGTCAAAGCATATTGAGATCAAGTATCACTTCATCTACGACTATGTTCATAAAGAAGTTGTGAAGCTTCAATACATTTCTATAGATGAGCACGTTGCGAAAATCCTCACAATTTTTTTGTTAAAAGAAAAGTTTGTGTTCTTTAGAGATAAGTTGGGGGTGGTGAAGAACACCTTCCTTGCTAAGAGGGAGTTTTAAAATATTCTAGCTCAGACAGACTCTTCTGCATTGGATCAGAGTTGAAGCATGCATAAGTCGTCCAAAAACTTTCTCAGGATTACTTTATTTTTATAAGGTAACTTTTATCAAGAGCACATTAATTAATTATTAATTAATGTTGGCTTAGCTAAAGTTTATAAAGTTAATTAAAGTGAACTTTAGATTATATTGTGACTATTGATCTAAGTTGATCTCGTTTTTAGATCGAGGTGATGATTATGAGGTTGGAGATATTGAGGTAAAAGAAGCCAGAGAAAGGAAAAAATGACTCATTATGACAGGTGAGAGTTGGAGAGGTAAAGAGAAGAGAGAGAGTTTGCAGTTGGTGGAAAATTGTAGAGGGCAGCTAAGGCACATTTCCTAAGGCAGGGCACACTTCCTTAGGCAACCATCTATACAACATAATTCACCATGCAGGTTGGGCACAAATCCCAAGGTAGGGTGCATGCAAATCGAAGTAGAACAATGTATAGTTTTGGCACGATTCCCAAGGAATATCTACACGTAAGTTGAGGCAGATTTATGTTCTGACTAGGCATGGATTCCAAGGAAAATTTCAGGGGCACAATTTTCAAGATTTTTGAGCTAAGCATAGGTTCATTAATTCCTATAATAAATGTTATGAATTCTTCTATGTGGGCCAAATCAATAAAAATCTTATTTGTTGGTTTTCCCTTCGAGATTTTTCTACGAGTGTTTACCCAAAATTTTTGTGTCAATTTTTTTGATTGGGTTTCAGTTTCTGATGTGCATGCATGTGTTGTTAATAAGCTCAGTGTATTTCTTTTCATAAAAATCATATCTGGAATTTATTGATTTTCATGCATGCATCCGGGTATAAATTATTTTTATTGGAATTAAAGATCAGATATAGGCTTAAGAAAATTAACATACAAAAATACTAAAATAATTTAAAAAATAGCCTTGATATTATCCTTTCCTTAATTAGTTGGTGAATTAGGTGGGATTTCCATATTACCTGTGACGATTTTAATCTTCACACTTAGATTCAATGTTCATATATCTCCTAAACATGGATTATATGTATCATATCATGTATTGGTTCAATAAAATCAACACCACATTTATTTCCATCCGAAAAATGATATCCAAAATCTTACCCGTCACCACAATGGCAATGTCCAATGAATAACATAGTTACTGGAGAAGAATGTGGTATGAAGTAATTCTAGTATCAACTAGTGTAAGAAACCCAACCTTGACAATCTTCTAGTAAATTGCTCATGATTCGTGATGGTTACATATAGATGTTGAGAGATTCACTCTTCTTCAAATGCCATGGTATCCATTTTTCCAACGTCATTTAAGTCATTATAGAATGAATGCACATAATATGGCATTTAAAAAATACACCTACTCTATTTTTTGACCATTTTCTTTGTAAATATTCTATTGGAGTTTGCATCCATGATAATTTGCATAAATATTAAACAACCTTGCCTTCTTATTGGCCACACATGAACCATTCTTTGAGAAGGTATTATTTTCTTCACTTGAACAATCAATTTTCATAAAAAGGCATGGCCCGAGAACCTTTGAAGATATAGTAGTGATCAAAAGTGAATGTTTTCAAGAATTTATCCAACCATCCATCACAATAGAACTTCCACATGTTCTCCATAACATCTTCAATTGGGTCTTCATCTTCTCAAGGCGGTCTTTCACCTTGTGAACTAATATTATGTGAACCCTTTCATAGTTAAGCGCCTTATATCCATTAATACCATATGTATTAACACATACTATTTACTAATATTTGGAGAATGAGCCATAATAAATGGGATACCACATGAAAATAATCGTGTTCTCACATAATCAATGCCATCCTACCCTTAATATCAATTGTTTCAATAATTGAAACTATCAAAGATTTCTTTTGGGATGCTCTTGTAATATTTGAACTTGGAGTCATTCTCAAGGTCCCTCCAACAAATTGACTATCATCGTAAAAAATATCATGGATAACAATTACATTAAAGTGCAAGTTCCCAATTTTTGATTCATAACATGGATGATTGGTAGGAGATAATAAACCATTGAATTTTTATTGCACACTCATTACATGACTTATTACCTTCTTAACCAACGGAAGGTTCCACTCCTTTGCACAAAATGTGCATAAAATGGAACAAACCTTTTGTAAATACCATTCCAATGCAGAGCACACAATTCACACATTTTTTGTTATCTTCCTAAGCCCTTTCCTTTCCTTTCCTTAGTATGAAGTAATTCTAGTAACAACATTGAAAATAATAACAACATTGAGAGACTATGAAATATTCACATAATTTTATTTTATTATTATTATTTTTTATTATTTCCGTGAAAAATGTTTATTTATGGTCTAAAATAGCCTTAAAAAGTTTTAGGGCCCTAAATTGCCAAATTAGTGTCAACTTAAAACAACCCCAACAAGATCATAACTCTATTTTTCCATTATAGGATGAACTAAGAAAGAGAAAACAATGATATTAATGCATTTGGGATCAATATAGTTACCAATTAATAACAATCATAACAATAAAGAATCACAATTAACATGGTTTATAAAGTGGGGGTGTTTTTATTCCTCCCACCAAGTTGAAATCCTCTAGTGAAGTAACCTCTAATTGTTTTGAATCTAAAACACTTGGATCCTTAACACACTAACCATTTAACACATTTGATCCCTAACACACTAACATCTTGTAGTTTACCTAGGAAGGTAATATGGGGTACCTAGGGAGGTACCCAATGTGAGTAATAATAGATATATGACCATGTACATGTAATAGTTTGAACACAATAAAGGTGAGAAGGATTTCTAGAAGGTTCCACCTACTAGAATATTCCTTCTCTAGAATGTTCCTAGGAGAGAGAGAAGGTTATATAAAGAAGTATAAGGAATGTATTGATGCACAATGAAGTATATTTTTACTGTAACACACAAATATTGCTTGAGGAGTGCATTCCTTCCATAAGGAATAATATATGGTGTTACCCTACCTCAAGGGTTTAATCTACATTCTTGTGTTGAATATTTGGTGAATGGTTTGGTTTATTATTATTGATATTAAGGGTATATATTATGATATGTTTTCATATCTACTCAAATACATAACACTTGGTATTAGAGCACTTTCTTTGGCCAAAGAAAGGAAAAAAATGGTTCTTTTTGCAGATTTCTTTTAGGGAAAAAAGGGGTGGCACACTTCAGACTCAATTGTGAAAATTTCTAAGCAGAATTTGCAGAAAAGAAATTGAATATTTTAATTCCTCTTGGAAAAATATTCAATTTCAAAAAAATAATCGTTTGAAATAGAGTCTGGGAAGTGAAGTTATCAATATTTTAAAATCAATAGTTTTTCAGGGCTTTTCTAGAAAATGCCACTCAATTTGCACATTAAGATAATTTTAAACCCTAGTTTTTTGTTGAATGTTTCTTCCTAGAAAGATGTATTTTAATGGAAAAGATGATGGTCCTAGTATTGAAGAATACATAAAAGCTAAAAATTCATTATGGGGACACTTGTGGTGAGATTGGGTATGGATGCAGTTAAGGGATTATGCTAGGATATGGTGGGATGGAGTTAAATCTAAAGAGATTAATGCACTTCCAGATAAATAATATGAACAAGTATTTTTAGACAAGTGGTCTCACAACGTGAAGAGGACTAAGAAGATCACTAGGTATTTTTTATGTGGCAACTCCATACTACAGGTTCATGGATGCATTCAACACGAGAAGGTTATTGTTTCTATTAACACTAATTGCATGCATAATTTTATCAATGCTAATTTGGATAGAAGGTTGCAAGTACTCGGAAAAAATATTCAAATCACACAGGTTGAAGGTGAAAATATTCGAATTTTTAAAGATTTAAAGATTACAATAGATAGATATGTGAATGCATTCTTATTTTTATGCCATAGATCTCAAGGATGTGGATATTATTATTGGATATCCTTGGGTGACCACACTTGGTACAATTAATAATAATTTGGAAAAGAATTTTGTGAAACTTTGGTACAAGAAAAAGAAAATTACATTGCAGGATGTGTCTCTTAGTAAGAAAGAAGAACCTACGGGGGAAAGAAAAGAAGTTATTACAGAGTCCGAAGTTGAATTAGAGGTAGAGTCTACAAAAATACTTGAAGCACAACCCCAGGAAGGACACAATGAAGAAGCCATGGGGATTAGGGTGGAACCGATTGCTAAAGTTGTTGTATATCACCATCCACATCACATAGAGAAACAACAGTCATCAAGGCAAGGGCATGAGAATCAACACATTTTTTATGGAACAACATGGCACCAGAAAGGAAATAAATCAAGAGGTTCTTGGAGGAATACCAACATCGCATGACGATATCATGATAGAGCAACAACCCCATGGCACCAAAGGTGTGATAAGGATCAAGATAAGGGTGACAGGGAAACAATTGGACATCATATTCATCTTCCATTAGGATGGATGGATGCTTGTACTTGGTACCAATTGGATACATTGCTTAGCTAGTCATATTGTATGGTTTCTTCTCATGTTTTGAGGACGAAATATGTGAAGGGGGATGGAATGTAGTATACCTAGGGAGGTAATATGGGGTACCTAGGGAGGTACCCAATGGGAGTAATAATAGATATATGACCATGTACATGTAATAGATTGAACACAATAAAAATGAGAAGACTTTCTAGAAGGTTCCACTTACTAGAATATTCCTTCTCTAGAATGTTCCTAGGAGAGAGAGATAATTCTATATAAAGAAGTGTAAGCAATGTATTAAGACATAGTGAAGTATATTGTTATTGTAACAAGGAACTCTTACTTTAGGAGTGCATTCCTTCCATAAGGAATAATATATGGTGTTACCCTACCTCAAAGGTTTTTTCTACATTCTTTTGTTGAATATTTGGTGAATGGTTTGGTTTATTCTTGTTGACATTAAGGGTTTATATTATGATATAATTTGAGATCTACTCAGGCACATAACACATCTTAATACACTTTGACCCGTAACCATTATGATGAAAGACACATTGTAGTCGCTAACCCATTATTATCCTTGTCACATTCACCTTGAACACATTCAATCCCTAATACATTGCAATTGCTAACTGTTATGATTTGGAATGCATGATACCCCGTAACCATTATTACCCTAGATATAATTTTCCCTTAACACACTATGAACTTAAATACACTAATCATTAATACAATACAACCCCTGACCACTGCTACCACTATAATAAATTAGGCATTTAGTAGTGATAGAATTTATGATGATATATAAGAGATTATTATTAAAAGTGGACCCATGATGATCATTATTGATTTTTTTTTAGTAGAAATCATCTAATGACCATCGTTATTAGTCTAATATATATGGGAGTAATTAGATTATGGATGATAAAAGTATTTTTAGAACTATTAGTCATTTAAGATAATCCTTGAGACAAATTATGTTAGGGTTTTTTAGAAAAAATCAATGAATTCATCATCATTACCAATGTTACTGATCATCATCTAATGATCATGTTGAACTCAAACTAATTTTAAATTGAAATAACAAGGGATTTGATATATTTACCTTGACCAAATACTATTAAAGGTTATGCCAAGCACCATTTCTATTTCTAATGCTAGGTTCTCATTATTTTGAACTTATTCATGAGATTTTTTCAAATTCTTTGGTGATATGGATATTTTTGGTTCATTCCATTATTTTTCCTTAACAAATGGTGGTAGAGACCATAATGTGTAATCACACATTCTCCAATTCTTGTTCTAAAAATCCTGTCATTGAACTTTAGTATGGATTATGGTTTTGTTTGAAAATAGGGATGTTTTTGTTGCCATTAATGTTATTATTAAGTTATTTTATAATTTTGTGTTAATTGTGATGATAAGGGGAACACATATCTAATATATTGGATGACAACCACGAGATTTAATGAGGCAACCAATATTATTGTAAGTATTCAGATCCCAACCTTTCCTTTGCAGTGAGAGATAAAGGTATATCCATGTTTGAATGTTTTTGGTGTCATAAATAAGTTATATTTAGTAGACAAGTTTTCATTTATAACTCCTCTTTTTTTACATAAGAACTAGGGATTTAATTGATTATAATAAGTGATGTTTAACTATTTTGATTAATATTGAATTTTCATTAAAATTAATCAACATAAGTCAACTTACACAAGTAGCCAATAAATTTTGACCTACCCCTAACCCACCTAACCCCAAACCCACCCACTAACAACTAGCTAATAAATCTTGACTTACCCCTAACCCACCTAACCCTAAACTCACCCACTAAAAAACTGAACTAGAAACCCAATAAGCCCTCTAACATCTCTATATATATTTTTGTTTTCTTAATTTTATTTATTTATTAATTAATTAACTTTTAATGTGGATGTTTCTATATACATTTATATATAAATTACCATAGAAATAGTAAAATTCCATTATAATTAACTTTATAACATCATAATAAATTCCATCATAAATTTTATTGGGTGGAAACTGTTGGAGACTCATCCTTACTCATCAATGCCATGGGAATAGAGGGGGGAAATGTATCTTTGACCTTGACAAGACTCTTTTTTAGAACTAAATCTCTATTTCAACATTTCAAGTAAGTCCACTTCCATCATGTTTATGAAGTAAACAACTCAGAGGTAGATGGGATGGAAAATGAAGGTGTATCACTTAGATAATACTTGTTGAAAAACTTTGGTATGGAGAGGATCTCCAAAGTGTCAAGAATTCATCCCATAATACAACCCACAATTGACTTTTAGAAGAAGGGAGGAAAGGAGTGAACTTTGTCTAGCCTCCCTTTCCTTCGATTATTAAATCCATTTAATGAAATTGGAGGGGCATTCAAGGAACCTACATCTTGTTACCTTTCCAACTAATGCCAAGGTAAGTGGCCTCCTTAATTCCCTCTTCAATCGTGGTGATTACATTCTTCATTCCACCAATGTGATACAAGTTATCTTCCCTCCACATGCATTACCCAATAAATGTAGAGGCCAATGCTATAGCCTGGAAACTCAGTTTGTATGTACAGACCATTGGCAAGTGATAGTCTTGGAAATCCACTACTGTGAAGCTTGCCTTGCTCAACTATATGTTCATCTTCTCTTCACTAGTTTTCCTGGTCTTTTTTCCTTTGGATTAACCTCCTATGGTGTCGTCCCCCTCCCATGTTGGTCTGTGAAATCATGTTTCCCCCAATTTTATTTTGGTAGCATGAATCCACAATGTTTCAACTTTAGGTTTGAAACAATTTTCAGATAGCTTCATGATGCAACCCATTGTAGTAAGAATAAATTTGAAGCTACCTACTCCTTGTTAGCCCAAGACATGAAAATGATGTTAGATGAAAACATAACTCGTCCACACTATGTGCCTAAATAACATGATCCTCTGATTGAATTACAAGAGATTGAAACTTACATTCAACTACGAGTAAAATAATAAGAGTTAGAGTTTCATTTATTGATTGCTAGGGTTAAATAAAAGTATGAATAATTGGAAGCAAAAGAAAATGTGTTGGAAGCATTGGTAGTGCATATGTCACCTTCTTAAATTTCCCAATTGAACACTTGGTCCCTCTACCTCAACATGTTCCAAAATCCGTGATGGATACAACACAACACTTAAGTTCTACTATCCAAATGGAACCTATAGCTAATGTCCAAGATGGACATTAATTTTTGTTTGAAATGTAAATAATGTTTTTCATTGTTTGTTATTTCATGGTTATTTCTAGGACCGTTTATTAGACAAATTAGTAGTGAATTTGGTTTCAAAGGACATGGATAAGCTTCTAAATCTAGATTAAGAAAAATCGATGAAGCCAAAGCCAAAAAATAAAAGAATGAGGCATTTGGTCGAACTTTTTCTCAAAAAATATCAAGCCAAAGGAGTTTAAGATAAAGAAGTTTCCGAAGGAGAACCAGTTCCTATAAAAGAACCAATAGAACCAATTCTTGAAGAAACAATTCTAGCCAAAGAAGTTCCATATCAAGCAATTCCAACCGAGTCTAAGTGAGAGGATGTGAACCAAGTGCATTGAACACTAGACGTAGAGAGTACTGGGGGTTCCTTGGACGTAGCGAGTACTAAAAAATTGAACTAGAAACCCAATAAGCCCCCTGACATCTCTATACACATTTTTCTTTTCTTAATTTTCTTATTTTATTAATTATTTAACTTTTAATGTGGATTTATATATATACATTTATATATAAATTACCATAGAAATAATAAAATTCCATTATAATTAACTTTACAACATCATAATTAATGCCATCATAAATTTTATGGGGTGGAAATTGTTGGAGACTCATCCTTACTCATCAATGCCATGGGAATAGAGGGGGGAAATGCATCTTTGACCTTGCCAAGACTCTTTTTTAGAACTAAATCTTTATTTCATCATTTCGAGTAAGTCCACTTCCATCATGTTTATGAAGTAAACAAATCAGAGGTAGATGGGATGGAAAATGAAGGTGTATAACTTAGAGAATACTTGTTGACAAAATTTGGTATGGAGGGGATCTCCAAAGTGTCAAGAATTCATCCCATAATACAACCCAAAATTGGGTTTTAGAGAAAGGGAGGCAAGGGGTGAACTTTTTCTAGCCTCTTCATTCATTTGTTAGATACATTTAATGACATTAGAGGCACATTCAAGGAACCTACATCTTGCTACCTTTCCAACTGATGCCAAGGTAGGTGGCCTCCTTAATTCCCTCTTCAATATTGGTGCTTACATTCTTCATTCCACCAATGTGATCCAAGTTATCTTCCCTCCACATGCATTGCACAATAAATGTAGAGGTCAATGTTATAGCCTGGAAACTCAGTTTGTAGGTACAAACCATTGGCAAGTGATAATCTTGGAAATGCAATACTGTGAAGCTTGCCTTGTTCAAATATATGGTCATCTTCTCTTCACTAGTTTTATTGGTCTTTTGTCCTTTGGATGAACCTCCTCTGGTGTCGTCCCCCTCCCATGTTGGTTTGTGAAATCATATTTCCCCCAATTTTATTTTGGTAGCATGAATCCACAATGTTTCAACTTTAGGTTTGAAACAATTTTCAGAGAGCTTCATGATGCAACCCATTGTAGTGAGAATAAAGTTGAAGCTACCTACTCCTTGCTAGCCCAAGATATGAAAAATATGTTAGATGAACACATAACTCGTCCACACTATGTGGCTAAATAGCATGATCCTCTGATTGAATTACAAGAGATTCAAACTTACATTCAACTACTAGTAAAACAATAAGAGTTAGAGTTTCATTTATTGATTGTTAGGCTTAAAGAAAAATATGATGAATTGGAAGCAAAAGAAAATGTGTTGGAAGCATTGGTAGTGCATATGTCACCTTCTTAAATTTCCCAATTGAACACTTGGTCCCTCTACCTCAACATGTTCCAACATCCATGATGGATACAACACAACACTTAAGTTCTACTATCCAAATGGAACCTATAGCTAGTGTCCAAGATGGACATTAATTTTTGTTTGAAATGTAAATAATTTTTTTCATTGTTTGTTATTTCATGGTTATTTCTAGGACTGTTTATCAGACAAATTATTTGTTAAGAACCAAACTTCAATATAGCATAGAAAAACCTCAGGAAAAGTACTCAACGCCTTGAAAAAGAGATAATTTCAGATAATAAGCCTCTTCGAGGGGGCAACCTCCTTTTACCCCACTTAAATGTTCAAGTACCAGATGA
>SNQJ01S0057165.1:212378-223297 GCA_010110895.2 Picea sitchensis
TAATTATTTAAACTAGTTATGAAAATTAAATTAAATAACTAATAACAAAGTTTATTAAGATGTAGTTAAATGAGTGAAACTCCTTTAATGTAAATAAATGGTGTTCGATATGGGGTATTCAAATAGCTTCTTATTTGTACTTTCCTATTGAATTTTGATTGGATTAAGTTAAAAAAACAAAGAGAATAAAGTTTACACTAAATTTTGATCGGATTAAGATGAAAAAACCATGGAAGTATTTGACGGTTTGTTCAATTCTCATTTCAACAATCTCTGGTAACCTAGTTACAGTGCAACTCATTGCATTGGGCTTGTGTCTCATTGCATTATTGCTTTTTGTTGTTGCTCATGAGAAGAAGAAGTAGATGTGTTTTCATGTGTGACTTTGTTTTTCTTCATTGTATTGTCCTCAGTTGAAGCATGGATGCCATGTCCTCAATATTTCAATCAAACTACTACTTTGGAACTGAAACAACAGCCCAATAAGGCAAATTTGCAGTTTGGGACTTCAAAGAAGCATGAAGGGTTCTCACCATATGTGAATATGAGGTAGCATATGGGCCTTGTGTTGACTTATGTTATCATTCTCCATACAATTGGAAGAAGGAGTAAGAAGGACAAGAGGGTTATCGATGAGTTTCTCCTATCTATCTCTAATAATACAAAGAGCCCTTTTGTGGGTCACTAGTGGAAAACGATGCTGCTCTATACAATTCAGACTGTGCCAATATTAGCATAAACATGGTTATTGCAAGTCAGCACAAGGATTACTACTCCCATGGTAAGATAATGAGTAGGTTGATTGTTCAGGGCGGGCCTTCTTCCCAATTACAACAAGTTATTCAGCGAAGAACTTATAGTCTCTAAGACAAAGATCACCACAGATTAAAAGAGTAAGAATGTCCTTCTAGTTTAGGGAGTAATGGATTTTTTGGGTTCTAAGTAGGTGAAGTTACTAGCACAACTAATTGAACTGATCGGAATCCCTTCCCCTTAGGCGTTTATAGAGTAAATTGGGTAGAGTAAATAACAAATTGCACTGATGTTCTATTTATTTTATTTACCCACTATGGATATATAAATCATAGACAAAATGTTAATTGTTTGACTAGTGCAGTAGAAGAAAGACATTCTAGAAAACAAATTAGAGGGTAGAGACAAAGCTTATTGCAATTTGTATTTAAGTGATTTTGTTGACTTAGCCTCATCCCTCTATAATTGCACATGACTCTTGCAATTCATGTCGAAGTGTTTTTGTTAAGCTAGTATCATCACTCTATAATTGCACACAACTTTTGAAAGTATTTGCAATGTTAGTCTTATAGTTTGGGCATTTCATATGTCTTGATGGCAAGTGTTTTTCCATAAAAATTGTATATATCTTTTATAGTCTAAATGCTTGGAAATTTTGTAAGATGTCAATATGTTATCTTGAGATCAGATTGTCCTTTTCTAGGTTTGTAATTATGCTTTCCATGGTTATATGAATAAAATGAACTTAATTTTTTTTTATTGTTTTTCTATACAAGAGCAACAGACAATAGTAACAAAGAAAAGTTGAAGTTAAGGGAAACAAAAATCAAGGTATGCACCTTTGAAACTGTTTTTCTCTTTTTAATTTATGGTTAGGTAATGTCATAAAATTAACCTAGGAATAATTTGAGTACCATAAATTGCAAAAATGGAAAAAATAATAGATGTTGAAAGCTACCAAATGAAAGAGTGCTTCATTATACATAATAGCATCGACCATGTGTTGAATACCCATGGTATTTTCATATTACATGCATTCTCCTATACTCTAGGAGATTGCTTGTTTGATGCATCTCAAGTCCTATTACACTTTCATTATTCATCAATTCAATTGCGAAATTGATTAATAGATCACTTCTTATTTTGTTTTAAAAATGGTGATGTAGAATCATTACAGTCATATCAATATGAACTAGCATCTGATGTTTTGTACCAATTGCATGGAATTCATGACGTTCAGACATACCTTCACAAAATGAGATTTTATGCATCTACAAATTTGAACCAAACTGAAAGAGGCCTATGGGGAGATACATTTTGCATACGATGGCTAGCAAAGTCGTTAAATGTATCTATTGGAATTTGGTCCTTAACAAAGGAAACAAGATATTTTATATTTAATAAAGATGCAAATACAGAACAATATTACATTTTGTTTCATGATGCAAATCCTATCAGTGGTCACTATGAACCACTGATTTGCAAAAAAAAATCCATCTACACTTTTGAAGAAACTAATATTTGCTTATCGCTAATGTGCAAAGATCTTGAATGCCATTGGAAATGTATTATGCATGTCAATATGAATCATCATGGATTGAACAGAGAAACAACTAGTACATCTAATTGCGAGGACAGTCTTTTTAGTGCAATTTTCTATTTGGTGGCAACAGACTTTTATGTACATTCTTTAAGACTTTGTGTTGTGCAATATTTTTGCAATGCAATTATGAGTGGTGATCAAAATGCATTTCATTGCTTACAACAACACCTAGTTGGCAATACCATACAGAATATGGCAATGTTTAACAATTGGCAAAGGTATCTCATAAATATGGCAATGCCCTATGAAAAAGGGAAGGTAGAGGGTGGACCATTTTCTTTGCAATGGATATCAGTCATATTCAAAGTAAATATCCAAGTGTGGTCTTGCTTTACTAATAACATTGCCAACTTCTGTTTTTCCAATTCAAACTCTAACATAACATTTGATGTTATGTCATTTGAAACAGATGCATCACACATTCACTATGAACCACTACTAAAAAAACGATGTGAACATGAATGCATTGAAAATTGTGATCATCTTACAATAAGGCCAAACAAACAACATAAGACTGATTACCCTATGGTTAATGAAATCCCATGTGCAAAAAGTAGAGGCAAATGCATATTGCTACCTGAACATGTATTAGAAAATCATCAACATATACAACATGTCCATAGTGAACAAACATTGACATTGACAAATAGTAATGACAAGTTTCAGATAAATTGTCATCAAGCAAAAGCAAGCCCACCTAAAAAGCGTAGGCTCAGTTATCACAAATTAAAAAAAATGGCATGAGCAAAAAACAAATGCATTGACACATTCTCTACTGAACATGGCATAGATAGAGATGTAGATGGACATTGTACATATTTTCTCAATGCAAAAACACCTCCTAGTCATAGCAAAAAAATGACATATCATAGATTGAAACAAATAGTGCGTAGCAATGAAAACAAAAAAGAAGTGTCAATGACCAAATATTTCCACGTAAAAAATAAAGATGCAAAGAAAATTTATTGGCAACAAATTCAAGACACACCTAGCAACAAATGTGAAATATGTGAAGAATTGCATTTTGGAAAAAACATTAAGTTTCTTACACATGACTTGGAAAAAGAGTATCGAAGCCTAACATCAAATGACAAGTCGTTTTCAACTAAAAAGATATGTTCTTGTTGCAAAAGATCAATTCAAAATGGAAAATTGCCAAAGTTTGCAACACTTGAACATATAAGACGTAATGTGTCATTACCAGTTACAAGTACACTTTCAGAACTTGAAGAGAGACTTGTATCATTGAGAATTGCATTTGCACAAATCAGACAATGGGGTTATAAATGATCCCAAATGGACTTAACTGGATCAATTATCAATGCACCTGTCCACATTGATATTGTGCAAAAATAATTGCCACATTTTGTGAATGAAACAACAGCAATCGCAGTTGCATTGAAAAGGCGCTTGCAATACAAGAATGCATATCAAACAGGAAAAGTACGTGTAAACATTGTCATCAAAGCATTGCAATAATTATGTTCTAGAACTTTATATAAGAATGAAAACATTTCTATAAATAAGGATTGGAACCATGTTCTAGAACAAGACAATGATAAATCCATTGAAACTGCACATACTAATAATGAAAGTGATACAAAGAATGAATCAGAAAGTGAAATACCTACAGAGACGCTAATACATGGATTCACAGAATCACAATGCATCCATGATTTGCAAGACAAGATCATTAAAGTTGCACCAGCTGAAGGAAAACATCCACTTGGGATTTTCAAGGATAAATATGAGGAAGAAATGAACTTTCCAACATTATTCTATGGAAATCCACGTGATGATGACATTACAAAGAGATTCAAATATCAAAAAATAGTGCAATGGGAGTTGCTACATGCAAGTCGTGCTTTTTCATATCACACAACAAATTTGTTTTTCAAAACAATGCGAATAATAATTGACAAAGTGCTCTCTCGCATATGGATACGAATAAGAAAAGGACAATTAAAAGGGAGAAAGATGTTAGCAAAAGATGTTAAGTACAAACCAAACTTAGAAAAAATATTGAAATTTGATATTGGATACATATATTTCAAGAACATTCGCATTTCTCCTGATTACCTGCAACATATGAAGACAAATATATTTGCAATGATACGACAATTGGGGCCTCCAACTTTTTTCGTCACATTTACAAGTGCAGAGCATCGATGACATCCATTGGTGAAAACATTAACTGAGTTGCATAAGAATAGAAAAAATATAAAGCACATTGAAACATTAGAAGATGACGAAATTGATTACCTCATAAGAAAAGACTCAGTCACATGTAGTCGTTACTATAGACACAGAATCAATGCTATCAAACAATTGATATGCCATGATGAAATGTTCTTTGGAAAAGTGTTAGACTATTACTTTGTAACAGAGATCCAAAATAGGGGAAGTGAACATGAACATGGATTGTTATGGATAGAAGACGCTCCAATATATGGAAAGAATAACAACTCAAAAATTGAAAATTTCCTGGACAAATACATAACTTGTAACACAGATCATTTGGATCTATATATTGCCAAAATGCATAGGCATTGCCATACAAGAAGTTGTAGGAAGTGGAAGAAGTCACATTGTAGATATAATTTCCCTATGTTTCCAATGAAAAGGACAATAGTCCTTGAACCAATTAATTTAGATGACAAAGCACTCAATGAGAAGTCGAAGTCTCTATTAACATTTTTGGAAGGAAAAACTTATGATTACTTAACAAGCTTCGAAGAATTCTTGATGGAAATTGAATTGATAGAAGATGAATACATACAATTAATACAATGTACATTAAATCAACCAACAATTTTTCTAGAACGAAAACCTTCACATATTTGGAACAATAGCTTTGCAAAGGAAATGCCAAATTTATGGGATGCAAATACAAATGCACAGTATGTGCTTAATGCTTATGCTGCAGCATCGTATTGCACTTCATACATGACCAAACTTGACAAAACTATGACAAATTCATTTCGAAGAATACAAAAAGAACATGAAGTAAGTAGCATTGATGCTATGCAAATGATACGTACACTTGGAAATACATTGCTTAATATTCAACAAATGTCAGCTCAACAAGAAGTTCATATTGCACTCTCTCTGCCACTTCATTGTAGTTCAAGAGAGTGTATATTTATAAACACATCACCATTTGATGAACGAACATTTATGCTTAAGCCACCATCGTTGTTAAAACAAGAACCCGACAATTCAAAAGATGTTATGTGCCATTCTATTATTGATTACTACATTGAACGTCCACATGCTATTAAACATATTTGTCTTGCAGAATTTGTATCTGAGTACAAGAAAAATGGCACACACATATCAAAAAGGAAAAAACCAAATGTAATACAATTTGTTAAATACAATAGACACATTGACTATGAAAATTTTTGTAGAGAGAAACTGCTATTATACGTTCCATTTGAAGAAAGTGAAGGTAAATTGAAACATAGCTTACAAACATGGGAAGCTGCATATAGCTTCTATGAAAGTATAATACAAATCAGTGAAGCTAAATTTACATACAATATCAATCCAACATGGGGTGACCTCGAAAATGCAATTGAAAAACTAGATACTAACCCAATGGATATTGATGGTACAATGACAAAAGAAGAGACCACTACAATCCATTCTGAACAATATGATTTAGCAACAGACTTGCAATGTCCTCAAGAATCCAATATGAAGAGATCCATTAACTTTGGATTTCAAATCAAAAACCACCCACTTTTCATAGGGAATGAAGAGTATTACAAAATTAGAAGAATGTTGAATAGAGAACAACAAGCAATTGTGAAATACATTGCATACAAAAAATGTAGCGACATGCACACACCATTGAACTTATTCCTTACAGGTGGAGCAGGAACAGACAAAACATTTGCAACAAAGGTGGTGATATTCCAAAGCCTTATCCGAATCTATGATGCATATAATACAAATGATCCTTTGAAACTTAAGGGCTTGATATTGGCATATATGGGTAAGGCAACATATAATGCAGGTGGAACAACAATCCACTCTGCATTACTAATTCCCTTCAACAAGTCACATTTTCTTCCACTTAGCAAAGAAACATTAGACACCTTGTCAAAACTTTACCAAGAACTGCAACTTGTTTTCAGAGATGAAGCTTCTTTGATTGGAAGTCGATTCTTATATTCCATTGACAATTGACTAAGAAACATAAAACATGTACAAACCAAATACTTTGGAAACATTGATATGATATTTTGTGGTGATTTTTATCAAGCACAACCCATACAAGACTCTCTAATTTTTGAACAACCTATAATGAACATGCAAACAATAACACATGACTTTTGGAAATATAATATAAAATGTTATGAATTGCATACTACAATGCACAAAAAAGATGAAAATTTCATCTTGATTTTGAATAGGATGTGCACAAACAACCAAACAAGTGATGATTTGGCATATCTGAATAGAAATTGCATCCAACCTGCACCAAATGACCCAATATTTCCTTATCTATTTTACAAAAACAAAGATGTTGCAATGCATAACAAGAATATGTTATTGCTCATACCCGGAAATGAAATTTCAATTAAGGCGATTGATGAGGAATAAGAGAACCATGGCAATGTGTCATACCATCAACATATAACTACTTTGCCCTCAGAACTTGTCATAAAATTAAACATGTTAGCTGAAATATATGCTTGCAACTATGATTCACAAGATGGCTTGGTAAATGGTGTAGACGGAATAATCAAGGCCTATACCAAAACAGATAAATTTGATGTAATATGGATTAAGTTCTATGATTCAAATATTGGACATTGACAAGCCAACAAGCTAGCTTATCTATATAGGCCAGATATTTCCCAAGATTGGATTCCAATACTATGAATAGAAAAACCAATGTCACTGACATAAAAAACAACTCAACTAAAAATCAGAAAACAATTTCCAATCCAACTTGCATGTGCACGTACAATACATAGATCACAAGGTTTAACCCTATACAATGTTGCATTTGACCCTACTAGGATACGAATACATGGATTAGTATACACATCTTTATCTCGTGTAAGAAACATAAAATCATTGTATTTGTTAAATCCTCTTACGAAGAATAACTTCAAATATCGAGATGCAACATTTACGTAGTAGTGCAAAATGGAATCTAGAATATGATTATCACTCCATACACTCAGAATCATCCATCTCAATTCTTTCAATAAACACACGCAGCTTACATGCACATATTGTTGATATATGCAATGATTATGACACAATGCAATCTGATATTTTGTGCCTACAAGAAACATACATGACACTTTCCATGAACAATGAACACTTTCCAAACTTGATTTTCATATGAAACTGCATTAAACATGGATTTATGATATTGGTCAAAAAACATATAACACTTTTAGAACGTGACATTTCGAAGAATATAATGTAGAAGCTATGCTAGCAAACATAATCATTCATGGATTGCAAATTGCAATACTCAACATCTATGCCAGTCCACATGTAACTTTGACCAACATAATAGGCATCATTACAAAAGCATTATGTACTTTACATCCAAACAAAGTCATTATCATTCTAGGAGACTTCAATATTGACATGCTACAAAGCAATGGAAAAACAAAAAAATTGGAAAGCTACATGGCCAGGTACAATCCCCATTTCCTCTTGGACACAAAAAAACATTTGCAAAAACCGCTTATTGATCATATATGGTCAAGCATAGCCAATCTACAATACAAGATCTTCATATTAGATACATATTGGACTGATCACGATACCCTTTGTTTAATACTTGAACTTTGACATACATGTAAATAATATTACACATTAGCATATTTCCATATGCTTCCTACATATTTACAAGTTTCTTTTTCTCGATTGTCTACTGTGTAAAGCATATGTCCATATTCACATATTTTTTATTTCTTTTTGTACTAGATCAACAATTATGTCCCGAATGTCAATAGGTTGGTATACTCTACAAGTTATTGTCTAAAAAAAAAAGATTTTCTATTGCATTTTACTAGAATTTATTTGCATAGCTAACTACTTTATTTACTGCAGAATATATTCAAACAACTATTGGCATTATAAAAAACACACAAACAAACAAAAAACATGGCACAAGAAATGGAAAGGTACTTATTTCTAACTTTACTTATATTTTGTTGCTTTACATCTTATTTATTCTTTGTTGACAGTATATGTTGCACATTGTTTTTTCATAGTAGCTTCTTTTGTTCTACATTTCATTTTATCCATTGCTAACAAAAAATATAATTATCATGTACAGGTTAGTTGAAGAAGAAACCAACATAAGTGAAACAAAGGAAGAAACTCAGCAAAGCCAACAACGTTTTAGAAAGTATGTTCACAACAATAGTAAAGGAAATGTCTTCTTTATAGAAAATGATATACATATATATGTCACTACTATACAAATGTGAATGCATGGAATTCAAATATGCTCTATGCTAACTATAGTAGATAATTAATTTTCAATGTAAAATGAAAAGGAAAATGTAAATCTTGAACTACTCAATGTAGCTTCTACTTAATCTCTTCATCCATATGACAAGACTAGAGAATGAATTGTGATTTCCTTGTTTGCATTGCTACAAATAATTTCTTGTGCCCTAAATCAATTGCAATTATATCCTTAACCTGATTCTTGGAATTTTCATTCTTGACTTTATTTATAATTCAGTTATATCAATTAGATAACCAAGGAATATTGAAAATTGAAATTGCTACAATTGTTTGTATCTTGCTACCAATTCAATTATTATTGCCTTAATTTATTATACAGAATGTTGTCACAACCATTCTACAAATAAGTAGTGAAAAGGGGAAAAAAATAAATGATGCCATTGATTGTGAATCAACAATGTCTTCGCAATGCAAACAAAATTTGCATGTTTGAAACTAAGCCTCCAATGACAACGCTTCCATGGATACATAACATTGAGAATTCTTTTCTTATGACTAAGAGAATTCAACAACTAATATATACACTAGTTTTAGCATGTTTTCATGTTCATAACTTTTTCAATTGTATTGTTCTTTTGAGCCACTTAAACATATTTTGAAAAAGGGAACTAGGAATTTATAGCTTCTTAGATCAAAATCACTCTACACAACATTGACAATAACTGCATATTTGGATCAAGAGCAAATGCAACAACTTTCAGATTTGACAATTTGGAAGTTTGTTGAAGTCCTTACTAGTCCATTCCTTGCTATCGATCTTGAATAGCATTTATCTTAGTCACTTTATGCTAGTACATATATTTTTAAAATACTAATTTAAAATGTATCTCGATAGACATTGAAAACAGATCTCTGACTAAATCTTTCCATAAATAGAAAATATTTATCAAACCTTTTTGACATTTAGAAAATATGGATATAGACAATATTTAGCCACACTTATCGCATAATAAGTATCACTGTCCCAAAGATATGATCATGTTCTTGTATTATGTTTTCTATAGTATATGTCTATTATACTATGTTTATTGATGTTTTCTATTACTCTCTATTCATCAATGCTTCTATGCACAATGTCAACTTGCCCACTATAACTTATATTATATGTCTATTATACTATGTTCATTGATGTTTTCTATTATAATCTATGTTGATTTTTTAATGACAAAATTAGAAATATTTCATTCACACATTTCGTCAAACACTTTGCAACCTAGAGATAACTGTCTTCTTAAATTTCAGAAATGCATACCCACATTCAGAAATTTCTATAAGCAGAAATACACATTATTAAGCAAAATATGCCGCAGAAATGCATAATGGACAGCAACCCATAACTCACAGAAATTTAGGCAACTGCCACGGAAAACCCCAATGCGGGGAAACCCAACAAGAGAGAGAAATCTTATTATTTTGCTTCAGGAAAGTTTAGAACAACATCAATAACACTTTTTCAGCCAAGAGAAATACCTCTTACAGCACAAAACTGTCCCCCACAAATCTGTCTTGAAAATCGTGCCACAATCCATACAACTGTACGGATTTGCTGAAATTTGGCACCTTGAAATTCGTGCCACAACAGGCTGTTGTACCTTCTCTTCTGTATGGTCATCCTCCTTGAGAAAATTCTTCAAGGATGCCTCAGAAATCGTGCCCAAGCTTGCCTCGATTTTCATGCCTCAAGAATGATGTTGTACGACATGTACGGATCCATACAGTACGGCCTGTCCCAGCAAATAACACTACTACAAATCAAAATAGAAAAAGCCTCCTTGGGATTTTCACCCTAGCTCTCTTGGGTATCGTGCCCTTCTTGATGATCACTTTCCTCTCTCAAGCAATTTCTCAACTTCTCCTCTCGTCTTCTTCAGTGTGTCTTTCTCACATCCCTAAGCATGTATATGTACTTTTTTCTTTTCCCAATAAACCCTAACTTACATAACTAACTCAATCTAATGACTATCATAAGTCTAATCTGAGGGCTCATATTTAATGCTCCTCATTAATTACAAAATAAGTAATAAATGCTCATTAAATACTTTTTGGGTCC